>JAEIFP010001120.1:0-19294 GCA_018903935.1 Drosophila insularis | reverse complement strand
TAGGGTGGTAATGTTGGAAACCGGAATAGCAGCAAGGCAGAATGGTACCTTTAAGATCATCCACGTAGTAGAGATAGAAAAGTATCAACAGGCATTGTCAGTATTGAAGGAGGTTGTACAAAATAAAACGAAAACAAATCCGTACTACCCTTTTTAATTTACGAAATAACTCGAATCGAGAATGAAATCGAACGACTAAAGCCAATGAGATTTAGAGCAAAACGCTCTCTCGATATACTTGGAACAGCGTGGAAGTGGCTCGCGGGTACCCCAGATCACCAAGATCACAAGATTGTAATCGATAAAATCAATGAACAGCTAAAGAATAATAATAAACAAGTAATAATAAATAACCTAGTAGAAAATAAGATAAATGATTTGGTTAAAATAACTAACTCTTTGTTACTTAAAAACAAACCCGAAACAGAAGATAAAGCAAAAGAAATAGAAATGTCAAAATACAAATTAAGCTTATTGAGAGAAGAAATCACTAATGTCATTTATGCAATAGATTGGGCCAAGGCCAATACCATAAATTCTTTAATTCTATCACCAGCAGAAATAAATATCATTGAATCAATTGCTGAAGAAAGCCTAACGTTTGTAAATATTGAAGAGCTAATAGAATTTGCCGAAGTAAGCATTGCATCTGATGGCAGAGCCCTTCTTTATATTGTTAGTATTCCTAGGGTAATAAAAGAACATTGTAAAAAAATTATTGCACTACCCATAAAAAATGGAAAAACAATAGAAAAAATAGACTATGGACATATACTAAAATGTAATAGACAAAATTTCGGGTTAGCTAATAAGAACAAATGTAAAAATCTAAATGATAAGATACTATGTAAACTGGAAGATTTAATAGACTTAAAAAATAGCAAATGTATAGGAGCGTATTTCTACAGAAAAAAACCAAATTGCCCAACTACGAACAATCAACATGTTAAAACGCATTCAGAGGTGGCTCCCGGCACACTTTTGCTAAACCAATTTAAAGGAACCATCAACATTGACGGAGAAAATCTTACGTTGGACGGAACATTCGTGATCCAGTCGCAAAACGCAACCATCAATATAGACGATGCGTGGTACATCATGAAGACCAAACGTGAAGTCGAAGTCCAGCCGCCACTACTACAACTTATATCAGATAAAAAACACCAAGGCGAGATCTTATCATTGGAAATGATTAAAGAACTACATCTGAACAATACAAATAACTTGGAAAAAATTCAAACTAATAACGTAATCATTTCATCATCCTACTGGATCATTTTAGCACTCTTGAGTATTACAGCAATAATCTACTGGGTATTCAAGAAGCGATGCATCCACAGACCAACAGAAAGCAATCCACCGATGGCCATGCCGATCACACCCGTATCACCCGTACAGTATGTGGTAGCGACCGAGGACGTCCGCATTTAAGAGGGGAGGAGTTAAGACCAGGCATGCTATAAACCTATAAATACTTTATGACCGCGCCCACACTCATCTTACAATAGTCAAGACTCGTCATAATGGGCATCGGCACAAACAATAACTACCAGACTAAACATTCCTATGAGAATGGTGTCGTGTTCAGTACATCAGACAGCAAGTCGCCCAATTCTACAATTCGGCAATAAACAGATCAAGTTCGGTACACCAGACTTCAAGTCGCCTAAATCAATTCATCGATAAACAGATCCCACGCCAGCGTTGGACTTTTGGACTCAGCAGACGTCGCTGTCACCAACGACGCCCAATACCAGAGGCTTCATCCAAACATAATCGATCAACCCAAAGTCAGTCTTCAACCTGAGTACAACTTGTAACTTCGTTGGAGCTCCGCGATCCTTGTTCATAGTAGTTGTCTTAAAGTCTTCCAGTAAACTAAAAGATTTGTGAACGTAAAATTAATAAAGATTTTTAAATAAATTTTATTTTTTTCCTACGGAGAACAAGGAAAGTGTTAATTTATATAAAATCTCGGATCCCAAAATTTGAATCTGATCGGATAAATAGGACACAAGTTACAGCCGATATAAATCGGTTCGGCTAGCTGCCTACTACGTCATCATCAAATGAATAGAGCACACGCATGCACACATACAGACGCAACGCTAAATAAACTATATGTGTATGCGTGCGAATCGCGGCATGCGTGTAAAAGGGGATAGGAAGAAGAAGAAGAAATTGAAATGATATTTGAGTTTGACATGGACTGCAAGGGTATATAAACTTCGGCACAGCCGATGTTAGCTTCTTTGATATTTGATTATGATACCAGTCCCGCCATGAGCTTTTCCGTCTGGATGGTTTGTTGCGTAGAAGGTAGATTTTGGTTGTAATGACCGGTTTCCACTTGGATTTGAATTGAAGAAAGAACACGTCAAGCTTGGTTGGTGGTAATATTCAGATTGATTTTTATTCTACAAATATTCTTTGACTTAACCTATTGTTACATAGATATTCTTATGCTGCGACTTAGGCAACAGCTACAAAAGAGAGAGAGAGTGTCAGTACATACATACATATTATTTAGGGCACTTGCGTCAACGTGCTTGGTCAGCGTTTACCCGCTGTCTTAACCCTAGCTCATGTTACGCCTGTTCATTGTTGCTTATGTGAATATATGTATGTGCATATATAAATGTACATACATATATGAACATGTTTAGCTGTATATTTATGTGAGTATGCTTATGTGAATATACTAATGTATACACATAAACATAGTTCAAGTGCACACTTATGTTTTATTGCGTACATATTTGATTGTTTATACTTGCAACAAAGTGTTACAAGTTGAGCTCTTTGTGTTGAATGATTTTTGGTATGGATATACTACATGGTATTTGAAAATTATTTTTTTGTCGTTAAGTGTGTTTCTGATATCAGCAAAACGTCGTTTTCACTTGAATCTAGGAATAGTTGCAGTTCATTTTTGTGCTTGGAGATCCCGTTAGCATTCCAAACACATAGACGTAGGGAAGCCATTATTTATTCTCGATAAGCTTCTGGATAAGCACGTTTTGATTCCGCATCAGTAGGTGAAAACAGTTTTGCATAAACTTCATAAAATTTGTCATTTTTTGATTGAGTGAGATCAAAAGGGCCTCTTAACCACTTGGAGTTTGCTGGCCAAGTCCTGGTGCGCTAGGTTGCGGATTCTGTAGATGGTGGAGTGACGGGGTCTCTTCCGCGGGCTCCGTCTGTCCAGTTCGGAGCACACTAGCGAAGGATACACTAGGACTGGAGGCGTTGAAGGTGATTTTTGGTCCAGCTGGGAGCTTGCGCCCGTTTAGGTGTGATTTAAGATCCTTGAAGACAGGACTTCCTCTGTAGTTGGCCGTGTGGTTCCCTCCGCAGTTGCTGCATAGTCTTAGTGCGACGTTGCACAGTGGGGCCTTCTGGCATTTAGCATTGCAAAAATCATAGCGTCTAAACCAATAAAGCGATTTCAAAAATTAAAAAAGCATATGATAAAGAATACCTTAAGCTTCAAAATTAATGATTGTCAAAAGTGCTGGGTGTTCGTGGTGCTGTAATATTCAAGGTCAAAGTCAGAAAATATTTCCAAGCATGTTTTTCCTTTGAAAATGGATCGAAACCCGGTTTTTTTCAATCACAAATGGAATTTTTCATTGTTTTAGACGACTATGTAACATTTTTTAATGTTTTAATTTGGTTTTTTAACATAATTACAAAAAGAAAATAAAAAAATTTTTAAATTTTTTTTTAGGTTAATTTTAAAAATTTGCTATTGGTGGCTGATTTTCTTCAAAATAATTTTCAATATTTACATCAGTATCTAATAAACTCAACATTTCGCGGCTATAGTTGCTATTTTCCAAATCCTTTCGTGATCGCACGTGTCCCAGGGATGCAATAAGTGGGTCTTCTTTTTGTCTAACACGAGAAGTTTTTAATGTATTAGTGAATCTGAACCTTTTGTAGTCCTTGTTTTTACATTCGTGTGCTTCTTCGGATAGCTCTCCAATTGGTAAACACTGATATTCTATTAAATCCTTTCCGTGAGCCAATTAGGTAAACGGAAATAAAAACGACAAACCCACAAATAGGACAAACTTTTCATCAACTTAAATAACATTTACCTGTCTTGTCATTTTTTCCAAAGCAGGTAATTAGCAATTTATCATTGTAGAAAGGCATATATGTAAACAGTTTGTATTTGCAAAACAGCATTACGCAATGTTATCATTTAAATACAAAGAAGCTACAGGCCAATACGAATGCGCTCTTCTTCTTCCTTATACCTGCAGCGCATTTTATAGGCTAGGTTGCCTTAGTTTTATGGCTTACGCATCGCTGTCGCAGGTCTCCGCATATTGGGACTATATACATCTGATAGGTAAATATTTCACCTACCTAGTGTATGTAGTGTATGTCCGGTATTGATACTCGTTGAGTCTTGCTAGTTTTATTCCATCAAAGTTCAAAAAATGCCAACATTTACTACATTTTTTAAACGCTTCAAGTTCAATAACTATTTAAGTAATTATTAAAATTTATGAAACATGCTATTAATAAAGAACATACTTTTCAGATAAAACCAAAAAATCCAAGATCGATTGTTGAAATCGCCCAATATTCAGTTTTAAAGTTGCGATTTTTTTTTGAAAATTATCATTTTTTCCTTTTCACTAAAAATGTCTCAACTTTGGGCGCCTCTAGCACCCATGAATCTCAACCGATTTCAAAAATTTTTTCGGATTCATAGTCTCTGAAGTATTTCCTATCGATTGCATATATAATTTTTGCCAAACGCGATCATGAAAAAACGTATTTTTGCAACGCTATCCGAGCAGAGGCCCAACTGTGCGTTGTTTCTGTTCTTGGTGCAAATGCCATCTTTATGATGTTCGCCGCAGCCAACACACACACAAGATTGCAATTGTTAGAGGTGTGGTTGGTTGGTATCTCTTATGGGGCTCCACTACGGTGATTCTTCTGTGCAATAGGAGCTGAAGGTTGTAGATTGGGTGCACTTCATTTGACTTCAACCGCTTTGCATCTGGTTGGAGCTCGATTTTAAAGAGCGGCTGTGCGACTTTGTTCCTGTTGCTGTTGACAACGGACTTGACCTCAAACCCTTTTTCGGCCAAGGCGTCTGCTATTTCTTGAGTAGGGACCGATGGGTCAATCCCTTTTAACACAACCTGGAACCCTTTACTGCTTTTTAGTTGGTAGGTATAGAAGTTGATGTTAGCATTACGGAGGTACTTTTCAGTTTGTGTTTGGCATTTAATTTGAGTTATTAAACCATACACCCATAGGTTGAAATAGTATATTAAAGTCGCCAAAATGTATGTAACAGGCAGAAGGAAGCTTTTCCGACCCCATAAAGTATATATATTCTTGATCAGCATCAACTGCCGAGACGATCTAGCCATGTCCGTCTGTCCGTCCGTCCGTCCGTCCGTCTGTATGAACACCTAGATCTCGGAGACTATAAGAGCTAGAGCCACCAAATTTAGTATGTAGATTCGTGTAGTATGTAGAGTGATCAAGTTTATTTCAAATTTCTGCCACGCCCCCTACCGCCCCCGCAAATGATAAAAAACCGATTTTCTTAAACACTATAGCAACTAGAGACACAAAATTTGGTATGTATATTTGCTTAGTAAATGCGCACATTTTGTATTTATAAAAATTTTGACACGCCCCCTACCGCCCCCGCAAATTAAATAAAACCGATTTTCTCAAAAACTACAGCAACAAGAGACACAAAATTTGGTATGTATATTTGCTTAGTAAATGCGCACACTTTGTATTTATAAAAATTTTGCTACGCCACCTACCGCCCTTGCAAATTAAATAAAACCGATTTTCTCAAAAACTATTCTAGCTAGAGACACCATAGTTGGTACGTATATTTGCTTAGTAATTGCGCACATTTTTGATGTGTAAAGATTTTGCAACGCCCTTTTCCGACCCCGTAATTGAAAAAACTCGATTATCTTCCGTAATTTTCTACCTTGTGCAATCAAGTTCAGCACACTTAAATTTGATACTAATATCAAGCAAAATACCAAATTTGATCAAAATCGGAATAAAACTAGCCAAGTTATGCTTATAAACGTTTTTCCATATGGCCGGAAGTGGCCGTTGGTGGGGGCGCTAGGGTGCTCGTATGCTTGTGAACAGTTTTTTTTTAAATACGAAAATGCATTGGTTATTATAAATTTAAAATATTTGTTTTACTGGTGTATGGTATATCCAAGTCGGCGAGACGACTTACTTCATTAATTTTTTTTATTTTTTTTTTTATTTGAATTGCAATCTGTCCGGGGACAATCAGCAAGTTTTTGTGGTTGGACATTGGCGGTTATAATGTTTGTGTGTTATTGCAATGGGGTGTTGTGTGGTTGTATTTGGTTTTGGGGAGGGGGAATGCTGGTTAAATAGTAATATTAATCTCGTTGACGTGTCAGGTCCAGTGTGTGGAGTCTTCTTAGGCGCCTAGTGGTGGTGCTGTTGTCCAGCATGTTGATGGCGTACGGATTCACGTGCCTGTCAAGGCGCTCCAGATAGGCTGCGGTCAGTCTGGAAATCTCATGATCGACCCATGGGATATCCAGTTCAGCATGTATTTCCTTGTTTGTCGTGAGGAAGTGGGCATTTGTGATGATCCTTAGCGCTTTGCTTTGGAACTTCTGGATTAGGTCGCAGTTGGATCGGCAGGCGGTGCCCCAGATTTGTATACCATATGTCCACATTGGTTTCATTATGACTTTGTATATTAGCAGCTTAATATTTAGCCGGAGGGTAGACCTTCTCCCGATGAGCCATAGGTATTTTTTCAGCCTTGCGTCGAGCTGGCCTCTTTTGGTCTTCAGATGCTGCTTCCATGTTAGCCTTCTGTCCATAGTTAGACCCAGATATTTGGCTGAGTCACAGATGGGGATGGGGGTTCCGTCGAGTAGGGTAGTTGGGCAGTCACCCCTCCTCAATGTGAATGTTGTTTGGACGCATTTTTCTGGGTTGACCGCCATGTTCCATCTTTCGAGCCAGGTGCTTGTGATGTCTAGCTGTATTTGTAGGAGGTTGCTAGTCTCTTGTGGCGCTTCGTTGGTTGCCATGAAGGCAGTGTCATCCGCGTATGTTGCAGTTAGGAGGTTGGGATCGTTGAGTATCGGCATGTCGGCTGTGTAGAGGGTGTATAGTACTGGGCCTAGAACGCTTCCCTGGGGCACTCTGGCTCTGACGTCTTTGATGGCAGAGTTAACATCACCGCATCTCACATAGAAGCTCCTGTTTTCAAGATATGATTTTAGCAGCATGTAGAATGGGGCAGGAAAGGCAGTCTTGATCTTGTAGAGTAGGCCAGTGTGCCAGACCTTGTCGAATGCTTGTTTCACATCTAGAAATACTCCAGCACAGTATTTCTTCTCCTCGAAAGCCTCAAGAATTCTCCCCGAGATCCTATGGCATTGTTCGGGTGTGCCATGGCATTCTCTGAAGCCAAACTGGTGATCAGGGATCAAACCGGCCTCCTCCATTATTGGTCGGACTCTACGCAGAAGTAGTCTTTCGACTACTTTGGAGAGAACCGCCAATCCGCTTATCGGATGATATGAGGCGAGATTGGCTGCAGGTTTCCCAGGTTTTTGTAATAGGATGGTTTCGGCGCATTTCCACTGGTTGGGGAAATGTCCTAACAGGAAGCTTTTATTTGTAATTTTAAAGAGCAGTTGTATACCATTCGGAGGCAAGGCTTTGATGGCTGGCACATCGATTCCGTCGTATCCAGGCGACTTGCCCGGGCTTAGCTTGGCGATCTCTAGAGCTAACTCGTCTGTTTCCACCTCTTGGATGGGGAGGGCCATTTGGTATGGCACGTGCAAAAACTCTTCCGTCTCTTGGGCCTCCTGTTGGGAGCATCTATTGAAAGGGGTGAACGTTTCATATAGGTGGTTTGCAAAAGCTGCGGCCCTTTCATTGTTTGAACGGCACCAGGATCCGTTGGAGTCTTTGATGGGCTCCTTCCTTATGACAGGCTTTTTGATGCCTTTGGTCAGCCTCCATAGGTTGTGTTGGGGGTCTCCAGGCTCGACGTTCTCTAGGAAAGTTTCGAGTGACTTCCTACGAAGGCTGTTCAGAAACTCTTTGAGAGTTTTCGCAGCTCTGTTGAACAGGGTCTTATCTAATGGGCTCCTTGAGTTGTGCCACATGCGACGGAGACGTCTCTTCTCAGCTACCAATGCAGCTACATCGGGTGACCTTAAGTGGATATCTCTGTGAGGGACGCTGTTGTTCGTGGAGCTCCTAGCGGGAGGTGTGGCATAGGCGACAGCCTGGTGGATACTCATCGGACACTACAATAGGCATCGTTTTTAAGAGATCATTCCCAGGTGATATCGGTAATTCCTTACTAATAGCATTCACAACCGGGCTCTTAAACGTTATCAATTGCTGTACATTAGGAGTGGACGGTACATGAGACCGGTCGGGGACGATAAGAGATGCTGGCGGATCTACAGATACAGAAACACCCCAAGGACTGGTCCTTTTACGTTTCGGAGACTTATTCATAAGCGATAAACTTCTGAACTGAGTCTCCACCGCAGTAAACTCCGCTTGGAGTTTCTTAAAACTTGCGCTTAAGGTGTCAAAACTATCTCTAGTCCGCCTCATGAAAGAGCGCATCTCATTCTCGACCTCCCGGCAAGCATCACATCCATATTTTAAGCCACCACCTTTAGCAATAGACTCCTTGATTCTGCCTGTGTAACCTGCACACTTAACGTGAACCGCATTGTCACACAACCAACAAAGAATATAATCATGGGAGTCAACCGCATTAGTGGCAACTATACAATTATTTTTTGAGCAGACAACCATTTTATCAAAAAGTTAAATTTATTTTAAACAAGGAAATACAAAAAATAAAAAATAGAAATTCTAAAGGTAAAAATTCTGTGAATAAGAATATACTGACCAGTTCGGACACAAGGGTTAATGTGCAGAGTAAGCCTTCACAACTAAAGAATTAAAAGAGATGAAAGCACAAAAACAAAAACACGTATCACAGAGTCGCGGGTAGGCAAAAGAGCGCGAGAGTTATTTAAAAACGGTAAAGACACAAAAGCAAAAGAGATAAGCAAAACAACAACACCGCTAATGCGAGTATTGTTGTAAGTTTTGATTTTATTTAAATTTAAACAAAAGCGAAATAAAAATAAAATTCGAATGCTGAAATTATTATTAATTAATTAAACCGATAATAAACTTAAAAGTTATGGAAAAGTATATAATCTCGAGAAAAAAATAAAAGTTGATAAGCGCAAAAAAAACACGTCCGTCCTCTGCAAAGAGTAAAAGTTTTTTTCTTTGTTCATATTTTATATGAAATGAGATTTTTATTTGAAATGAGATTTTCATACGAAATGCATTATCATATGTTATGGATGTTCCCATTCGACAAATATTTTTTTTGTATAAAGACAGTAGGAATCTGTTTAAGTGTTTCCAGTGCGTTACTAAACAAATGACAATACATTTGGCTACTTAATAACTATTACACTTTCGAAGTCGAGTTTGTTTAACGTGACCTGTACCCATTAATAGGGTTTACAACCACGGTACCACGGCACAATTGTTGCATATAGTATAGCGGGTCAAAACTATGCGTCAACCAACGCCCTTCAGAGATACTGCTATTGCAGCATCTCGTCAGTGCCTATTGAGTGCCATGATCCCGGACATGACATTCTCCCTGGTCGACGGTTGGCTGGCAACCAAGTCCAGCGGGGGGCTCCAGCAAGCACTTGCAGTGCCACAGTGGACACTGTACGGCATACCGGCAGGCATCCTAAGAACATGACTCTCTGGCAAGAGTAGAGGTGCCTCCTATTCTGTGAGGCTTACTGCGGAATACCACACTGAGGCACCCAACAGCGCACAAGGCACCATGAGTCCAGCATACACAGTTCGTCTGGATCGGGGACTGAGACCCCAGTCAACCCTCAGAACGCGACTGAGTGCACCACAGACTCCAGTCAACTTACCACGACTACGACGTGCGGCTGAAAATGAAGCCGCTCGCCGACTGTGATGCCCAGGTATCGGTATTGAGTTACATATTGTAGGCCTGCTCCTGCAAACTCTACAAAGGGCGACCTAGAAGCGGCCAATCTCCCTTTTAGTAACATCATTGCCGTCTTGCTGGTCGAAATCGAAACTCCGACTTCAGCTCCCCAAGCTCCCACGACGGACATCAGCTCCTTTCCATGACGCTCCATCTCAACCCTCGACCTTCCCTCGACGAGCACCAACAGATCGTCTGCATACGCACTGAATACACACAGGTGCTCCAAACGTTGGAGCAGCACATCCATCATAATGTTCCAAATAAATTGTCCACTGATGGATCCCTGCGGGCATCCTCGAATGACCTCCACTTCAACCTCTCCGAATCTGCTTGTTTTTCTTCCTTTTTTCTCCTCCAAAAGAAGCTTTTCTTTATTTTTTTTCTTTCTTTCTTCCTTCGTTCAAGGGGGCCTCCCGGCGCCCCCCCCCCCCGTTTTTGAGGGCCTTTTTTAAACCACCCAGGTGCTCCAAACGTTGGAGCAGCACATCCATCATAATGTTCCAAATAAATTGTCCACTGATGGATCCCTGCGGGCATCCTCGAATGACCTCCACTTCAACCTCTCCGAATCTGCTGGTCATCCTCGTTTTTCTGCCACTGAAGAAGCTTCTCCATAATCTGGCTTCCTGGCATCTCGCGTCGATCAAGCGGCGCATCACGGCGCTCCACCCGACGTTGTCGAAGGCACTTTTGAAATCCACGAAAAGACCCAACACGTATACCGCCTGGCTGGCGGCAACTCTGGCCTGTACATGGTGCCAGGCGTCCTCAACACAGCGTCCAGGTCGAAAGCCGAATTGAGATTTATTTCCATCCGAAAGCACCTCTTTCATCCGATTCACCATGATCCCCTCTAGCACCTTGCCAAACTCTGGCAGCAGGCAGATGCCCCGATAGGAAGCTGGATCACTCCTTTCCTTGTCGGGGCCCTTGAGGAGCGCCACTACTCTCGGGCATTTCCACTCAAGGGGAAAATATCCCTCTGCCACACAGCGAGATAATAACGCTGTTATGTGCTCGGGGATAGCGCTCCCCACTGCGTTGCAGATACCACCTGTGATGCCGTCCAATCCGGGAGAGAGCCTGCTCTTCAATCGGGCGACGCATTCTCCGAATTCGAAAGCTTCGAGAGCCGGTGCAGCTTCGCTTGGAATGACAATGTCGTCACTTGCTGCCGTAACTGGAAAGAAGTTACGGAGGAGGAGGCCAGGTGCCAGGTTACGACCGGCCTGCTATCCTCGCGAAGGCATCCCTACTCTGTGGACCGCTTTCGTCCTCGGCAAATCTTGTAGACCAGGCCTCCATTCCGCCAATGATCCTTCTTCGTCTTCAGGATGAGCTTCTTGAACTCGCGGACAGCCGTCCGCAGATGAGTTGCCAGAAACTGCGTAGATTCCCACTCGTCCACCCTCCAGTCATACATGGCCCACGCAGACTCTGCTTCACTAACAATTGTTACATCAATATCGCTTTGTCCACGGCGATTATCGAACGTGTACACCTGCTCGGCTTGCGAGAATCCAATCCTCTAGCTGTTCACCCTGTCTGTAGCTGAGCTGGCCACGATGTCGTAGCGTTTGCTGAACCACATCAGACATACAGCATTCGCATCTAGGCAGAGGATGACCGGAGTACTGGTCTCCAGTAGCAGTATGGCATCCATGTACTGGAAAACACCCGTCAACTCATCATGTGCCTGGCGTGTTCACACTAACACTTGTTTAACAGCTCACACAAACAGCCTGTCAACTGAGAAAATTTTATGTTGCTGTGCAAAAGAAATTTCTCGAAAGTTCTATTGCTCCACGTTGCAGCGTCACCGTTTGTTCGTCTTTTGTACTCAATTTGATAATCAATTATTTAATAATCAATTCTTTTAGTTGGAAATTAATTATTAATTACTGAACTCATTCACAAAATACTTTTACTTTTTGGACAGTAGGAATTTCGTTAATCCATTCATGCGCGTCACTAATTACAATCTCGACAATCTCATGCACGATTCACTGTTTCATCAGAATAATTAAGTTCTACAGCTCCTACATACTATAACCACCTCTTCTGCCTTGCGATGTTTGTACTGTTCTTCTATATATCTGACAAAATTTGCTGGAGCACCGTAAGCCTTTAAGGTGTTAATAATGGCCTGGTGGGATACTGAGTCGAAAGCCTTAATGACATCCACCGTCGCAAGGTAACATGACTTCCACCTTTTATGATGCTCCCGCAAAATAAGATCACCTAACGTCGCATTATCAGCACACCCATCGGTAGGTAGAAAAACGCGCTGCCTTGAATCCCAATTGACTTTAGAGGCCATTCGAGAAGCCAGAACAGCGTTTAATTGCCTGAACAAAACCGAGGGGACTGTAATTGGACGATAGTCTTGCGGAATGAAGATAGTTCTGGCCAGTCGGGAAGAGTATGGTATTTTGCCGTACCAAAGAATTAGGTTCATTATGCGAAGCATAATGCCTGAAGGTACACTCCTAGCTGTTTTTGGAGTGACACCATCAGGACCCGGAGAACTTGACAATTTTAATTTATTTTCCGTCAGGGCGCGTGGCGTAATTGCTGACCAAACCGTCTCAAGCGTGTGTTCCATACGGAATATGGTGTTGTCGTAAGAGCATGTGCTGGAACTTGTCATTATTTGTTTCCAATAGGGCTCCATAATTTCTTGGTTTGGCATAACCGACTCATCTGTTCGATCAAGCAAGGATTTAATGCATCTCCCGGTATTCTTATCCCAACCACGCTGAACCTGTGCGTACTCTTGTTATCTTAACTGTCTCCTGGTACGAGGTCTCCGAAGAGGTCTCGTACGGATGGTGTGTGGTTCGTTTGGTGGTGGAAATATATCAAGGAGATAGTTGGGTAAGCAATGGAGAGTGGTTTTTTTTCCCTAAGGCCTGTGCTCTATCTACGATAGATTGCAAGACCTGGGCGTTCCACCGGGGATTACATTCTAGGGGGCGATAGCCCCGCAGTATCCGAATAATCATGCGGACTGTTCCCAGTTCGACTGTTCTTCTGATGGATCGATTGGTTGCGCTTCCGATGATGATACGTGGTGGTTTCGCTCGTGTAAACTAGGGCGAAGCGGTGAGGTAATTGAGTCCAACGGGTGGGGTGGGAGTAGATTGCCTTCTTATCTCCTTCAGTTTTGCCTTATATTCACCCCTCTTCCGAAAACATTTGATTGCTTCGGAGCTGCGGTGAGTAAATACTTCCGCTAGCTTTTTATTAGGAAATCTCAAATTACCACTTGCGTCGAGCTCAACCTCCTTTCTCGCCATCATCCACGCTTCTTGCTAAGTCCATCGGAGTTTTACATCTTCACGTTGACGTTGTGTATCTAATTCGTCTCTGTGTTGATGTGACATGTCCCCATACTGTGCAGGTAATCTCGCTCGCGAGGTTAATCACTGCCACAGCCTCTCTTTGTTGGAACCCAGGGCTGTTTGCCACTGGGATTATACTTGGATTTATGTTGTTCCGAGGCACAGTATTTATATCTTGACCAACGTATTCTTAGCTCAGGGGGCCGGTAACCTTAAGAGTTGCTTCGCCGCTCGAATCATCTACCGATGAGATCTAGAACCTAGAAACTCACCGGCAGCCAGGAAACACCACGAGTCGACTTGACTTGGGTTTGGCATTTAATTTGAGGACAGATTGTAAATATGAGATCCCCGTTAAAAAAAAAAAAAAAAATTAATTTGAGTTATTAATGATATGAGTTTATATATTAAATAAGATTTTCATATGATATGAGATTTTTATATGAAATAATATTTTAATATGATATGATTTACCTACCTAAGGCCAAGGTTTCTCCTGCATCAGGCCCCGCACCTCGCGCCCGAGGACTATGTGCTACCAACGTCATGCCTGGCATCTCTTTTGCCAACGTTCTGAGAGGTCAACAACAGCAGCCACGGCAGCAGTAGCAGCAACAAGAGCAGCAGCAAGAGCAATCCCCCAATGCTGACACCAAACTTGACCCAAGAGTGGATCGACTTGAGGTCATGATGATGAAGATGTTCGACCAGTTTGCGGCAATGTCGCAAAGGATCATGTCACTTATGGCGAAACTATGCAATTAAGTCTGCATATACTCATATGGAACGCGAACGGCAAGAGCAGGCCAGAGGTTGAGCATATCCTCAAGACCAAAATTGTAGACATCCTATTCGTCTTAGAGACACATTTCACTAACAAGTCATTTTTTAACATCAACGGCTACGACGTCATTCACGTCAACCATCCGAATGGAAATGCGCGCGGAGGAGAGGCAGTTATCATTAAAAGAGGATTGAAATATGTAGAACTCCCTGCGTTTCAGGAGCCTTGGGCTCAGTGTGATAAAGTGAGAGTAATATCCCCGACTGGAGACACACTGTTGCGGCCACACTGTTGCGGCCCTCCAAGATACCTGGTTTCTCAGACTCAATTCAAAGAGCTCTTTGACAGCCTAGGTAATCGGTTCGTTGCTGGAAGTGATTTTAATGCCAAACACACGTGGTGGGGATCCCGCATCATAAATCCTAAGGGCATGGCCCTTTATAACTGCATGGCGAACAGCAGGCTTGACTGCCACTCCACTGGAGATCCAACATACTGGCCTACTGATCCCAATAAGATCCCAGATTTATTGGACTTTGCCGTGTCCAAAGGAGTAGACATACACAGAATTGTCGCAAGCAATGACCTTGACCTTTGGTCAGATCACTGTGCAGGCAAGCTGCTTATTAACATGCCAGCCAGCACGAACACAGACAGAAGCAGACTGTTCAAGAGAAGTACCAACATTCAGTCCTACCAGATATGGCTCCAAAACGGTTCAGCTGAACGATGAGGAGGACCTGGATGATGCTGTCGAGCGGCTCAACATCGCAATACACAACGCGGCGTCGTTTGCCACTCCGCCAGCTACCTCTAACACAAGGATCGTTCCACGCAAAGATGCACATCTCTGGAACTCGGAAGGTTCCGCACTGGTCGCTGAGAAGAGACGACTGCGTCGTGTATGGCAGAACTCTAGGAACCCCAGGGACAAGGCCGACTTTAACAGAGCGGCAAAGGATCTTAAAGAGCTCTTATACAGTCTCCGTAGGGATTCTTTAGAAAGTTTTCTGCAAAATGTCGAGCCTGGAGATCAGCAACATAATCTTTGGCGACTGACAAAAAACATTAAGATGCCCACCAAGAGGAATGAGCCTATTAAGAAGGAAGACCGTACCTGGTGCCGCTCAGACAGCGACAGGGCAGCAGCCTTCGCCAACCATTTGTCTGAAGCCTTCACTCCGTATAATAGGTGCTCACAACTCGAAGCTAGCCAAACGCTAGAGTTCCTAGATGTCCCTTGCCAAATGGCTCTCCCCATCCGGCACGTAGAATCAGATGAACTGCTCGGATATGATGGCATTGACGTACCATCAGTCAAAGCCCTCCCAACAAATGCAATTCAGCTTCCCCTCAACATTATACACAAAAGCTTCCTGATGGGACACTTTCCTTCCCAGTGGAAGTGCGCCGGAATCATCCTGATCCAAAACATGGGAAACCTGCAGCCAATCTCGCCTCATATCGTCCGATCAGTCTATTGGCAGTATTCTCCAAAATAGTTCAGAGACTATTTTTGCGTAGAATTCGGCCGATCACCAGTTTGGCTTCAGAGAGTGCCATGGCACACCGGAGCAGTGCAACAGGATCATGGGTAAAATACTGGAGGCATTTGAGGAGAAGAAGTACTGCAACGCTGTCTTTCTGGCCGTTAAGCAAGCGTTCGATAGGGTTTGGCACACTGGACTGCTGTTCAAGCTGAAGACCGCTCTCCCAGCGCCCTTCTATATGTGGCTGCGCTCCTATCTCTCCCATAGGATGTTCTACACTGCCGACATGCCGACCCATCCGGACCCACGGGTTCTCGCTGCCACCTATGCGGATGACACTGCCTTTTTAGCCGTGGATCAATGTTTACAGACTGCTGGCAATCTAATGCAAGATCAAATTGATTCCACTGGTGCATGGCTACAAAGATTAAACATGGCGGTTAACACAGAGAAGTCAGCGCAGGTTACATTTGCCCTAAAAAAAGGATACTGTCCCCCCGTTCAGATGGATGTATGCATAATCCCTTCTTGCGACTATGCCAAATACCTGGGCGTTACTCTGGACAGGAGACTGACCTGGAAGTCTCACTTAAAAAACAAGAGGCTATCGCTTGAATTAAGGCTCAAAAGCTGCATGTGGCTCATAGGCAGAAGGTCTACACTGCGGATGCGCATGAAGATGCTCATTTATAAGTCCATCATGAAACCCATGTGGACATATGGGATACCCATCTGGGGGACAGCCTGTCGCAAAAACTGTGAGCTCATACAGACTTTCCAGAACAAGGTGCTCAGGATAATATCGAATGCACATATATACACCACCAACAAGGTGATCAACGAGGAACTCAACATGCCCTGGGTTCAGGATGAAATAGCTAGGCTCAGCAAGGCTCATCTGGAGCGTCTTGACAGGCACCCCAACCAGCTGGCCAAAAACCTTCTAGACAACAGCTCTACCACCCGCCGCCTAAGAAGACTCCATCCATTGGACCTACCAGACCGAGGAGTGATCAGCTCACTGACTCCCACCACCAACGCCTCCCCTCCTTTCCACACACATAACCCTTACACACCTTAAATACCCTAGTCCTAACGATGATTTTGCATAAGATTCATATTCTGTTATATTTGTTGTAAAATTCAATTCCCTAAGTCACTGTTACGCCCCACAATTTACTTATTGTCCACAAAAGAACAGATTGTAAATAGGAGATACCCGTTAAAAAAAAAAAAAAAAAAAAAAAATATGTATTATATAAAGCTTACCTATTACACAACAGATGTGTAACTAAAAGAGCTCTAAGCCAAGCTAATGATCTAGATAGGGCCTAAAAATACATATGCACACAGGCAATTATGAATTAAGAAAATTAAAAGATTATATAACAAAAAAAAATTTAAACAACAGGCACCCTAGCATAGGCCAAGATTTAATTGAAGTCTTTAGAAGCGAAGAAAGTAACTCAACTCAACGTCCTATAAACTTGGTACAAATTAGTTCAGTTCAAGGAGGCTCTAGGGTACAGATGAGTTTCATTCTCACAGTACCATATGCATGCACATATCGTTTCTACTTAATGGAGGAACCAAGGCAGTAAGTAAAAAGAGAAAAAAAGAATAACTTTTTTTTTATACATTCATCTTAATAAGCCTAACCAGTTAGTTTAGAATATGGATGAAATAGAATTGCAAAAACTGCAAAAATATTTACCTTTCCTGTAAATTACAAATAAAAAACTTTCCTGTAAACTACAAATTTAAAAAAAAATATTGTAGATCTTATGGAAAAATCCATTAAGGTACTGTAACGATCCTTTCTCGGCCCTCGGGATATATAGGCTATCTCTTGGGCTAGGTTCGGCACAACAAAATTTATTTTGTGCCCCGGTGAAATTAGAACACGTTTGTTTAATTATTAGTTATGGTGGTATGTTTATTTACGACTGTTTATGGGCTTGGTTGGATATGACGAGTTTCTCTAAAGGAGTCCCGAACTTGGACAACGCTGCTTGTGGTTGGGGTCCCTCGACGCTCGATCCTAGTTCGTCTCTCGACCCTTGTGTCTCCTCTGATTCCTGTTCCAGACTTGTGATAGGAATATCTTGTTTGATATCTCCCTTTTAGAATAATGCCGGCGCGTTAATTGGCCTTAGGATATATCCTTTGACTTTCTCTCATGTTCCTGGCGTATTCTGATTTTCTTGATCCTTTTTCTCGTTTTGTTTCACTAGTATGAATTTTTAAGGTTACTCGTAAGGCCTTAAAAACTCCCTTGGTTGATCACGACTTGTAGACTTCATAATCTGATGACTTGATGATCTTTCTTGATGGGCGTTGCTTTTTTATAGGCAGCTCCCACGGCCTCAGGAATAGCTTGGTGTAGTACCGCTATACAGCTGGTACATTTCCATCGGCCCTCTGCTTTCACCCACGCATCCACTTGTTGCTATGCGTGGTGAAAGTCCCGTAAATCTTTGGCGCATATGTCCACTTTCTCTGTGGCTGCGCGCCCATTTATTCCTTGTCCTTGTCTTCCTCGCTTGTACATATTGATTTGCATCACTTTCTTATGTTGGCGTCGCCTTCCCATTGGCCGCCATACGTAACCCGTTTACTTTCTCTGCTTTCCCTTTTTTCTGCCGTCGACCGTCGCTCCCCTTAATCCGCTTGTCATACCCAACTTTGCTCAAATTATTCCCATATTATAACTATGCATACATATATATATTCGTTGTACTTACTTAATCTATCATTTAATATATAATTAATATATAATGTTGATTGCTTTTATTTAAATCGCAATCCAAATGCACGCATCGTATCTATTAGATAGAGGGCTTCCCCATTGCTCATCCCTCCCCCTTCGGCTTGCATATTCCCTTTTTCAATCCACAAACCATTATCGTTTTTACATGTTCTCACTTTCCCCCCTACTCCCCGTTTTATTAGCATGGCCCTCACTTGGCTTTGTTTCGGCACCATGCATTCCCCGCACCCGTCTCGTGGGCTTGCTTAGCCCTCACTTTTGTTCGCATAATTTCGGCAGTTCATGCTCTCACTGCTTTTGATCTCTTATGTGTGACGTAGGCAGAGAGCACCCATTGGCCACCGGTACTCCCTCTCGCGGTCATACACGCATAGCATACGTGTATTGTGAGTGTATGCTTATTCAGCGTATTCGTACATGCATTGTATGTTAATGCATGCATCTCTATTGTGGCCTCTCTGTGCTCTTAAATTGTCTCACTGGGCCAATGCCCTTTTTCGCTTGCACTTGTTTGCTCTTACATAGCCGATTTCGCCCATTATGCCTCCCACGCGTTTGATCGTAACCGTATCGTACATCGTGCCTTGTATATGTGGCTGCCAACTTCTTGCATTATGCTTCCCACGCATATTCCCGCTTGTACGTAATCGCTCGCGGTTGCGTTCGGTTCGATCGGTCGTGTTTGATCGTAGCCGTATCGTATGTCGTGCAATGGCCGACTTCTTGCATTATGCTTCCCACGCATCTTCCCGCTTGTACGAAATAGCTCGCGGTTGCGTGCGGTTCGATCGGCCGTGTTTGATC
>JAEIFP010001119.1:0-16596 GCA_018903935.1 Drosophila insularis | reverse complement strand
CCTCAGGCTGCATAAGCCTGGTATTCCGTCAGGGCCACGTGCATATATTGGTTTGACGGAACTAAGCACGATAAGAACCGAACTTTTCAAACACAGGGTCTAAAATGCAATTTGACGATTGCAAGTGATAGGGATAAGGAGGATTCGGTTATATTATAATCGAAGAAAAATAGGTTGTTTTGAAAAAATTACCAAACAAATCGTCAATAGCCTGATCAGTGACAGAATGACAAGTAAGAAAACCTATGTTTACATCGCTGATGATAATCCTTATAGCAATGTGAATTCAGCACCATAAAACTTAATCGTGCAACTACATATAGGGAAAAATCCGATGCTTTACCGGAGTTTTTGTAAATCTTTTATAGCATCTTTATTTTACGTTCTTCAACTAACATAACTCACGTGAGATCAAAGGACGTCTATCAGACCATCCTTAGGTAATGAGTGAAGTTTTATAGAAGACAGAAATGGCAGAGACGATATCCGTTCAAGTATACAGATATGACCAATCATTAGTTAACAAAAGTTTTTTAAGTTTAATAAATTTTGTCTTACGAAAACAGGTTAGAGGCATCGAGTAAGTATAACGAGACATAACTCCAAAAGGATGGCCAATGCTTACATCCAGAGCTGGTTGGAAGTTGTCTTCAGAGATCACTAAAGGATCAATCCTGGAAACATCTCAGTTGGTAAAATACCAACAAAAATACAACACAAATACCAGATCTAGTGATCTTTCACGACAATTCCGGATATTTGAGTTAGGGACCAGACCATCTGGTTCAGCCGAGTTTCAGTAAAGGCAAGAATATGAAAGTCAAAAGCCAAACTATCTTAATAGAGTAAAGAGAATTTATACTTGAGTCCCCGTACCATCTGATAGGAAAGAGTTAGTGACGAAATTAGTGTTTTGACTCATCAGCAGGTACAGACGAGCCGGTATAATAGTTATTATTTTAACAGGCAAGAGGTTCAGAAGACAAAGCAGAAACAACAACTTATTTTTATAAATCAAACATAAAAATAACATACAAAGAAATGACCAATGCTTACGCAAGGGATATAATCAAAAGATATCTTTGCAGTAAGAAAACTGCAAACATAATCGCTTAGGTCATGTTAATTCGAAAAAAACTATTGAATACAAAAACATCCATCTGGCTTAAACCAAATTCAAACGAGATATTTATCATTTCAAACATTCCTCAAGAAATAATAAAAACCCATATCTGTGAGTCCGAGTTTTTCCTTATCCAGATGAAAATAAAAATATTTTGACAGAAAATTCATACGATAAATACTATTTTGACAACAACACTTTGTTTAATAAAAAGACAAAACAAATAGAAATTAATGAATGTATAATAGGCATTTTAAATCAAATCCCAACCACTTGTAAATACACTAAAACATATAATAATTTTCAAACTAATTACATTGAACCAAACATAAATGTAACATGGAATTTACCAAAAACTAAACTTAATCAAAATTGCGTAAACAACGAGTTAATAATAGAAGGCAGTAACATAATAAAAGTTTACGATTGTGCCTTACAATAAAACGAAATATCAATAATAAATTTATTGCTTGATTAAAGCCAAAGCATTTATGTAACAAACAATATCAATAATAAATTCATTGCTTGATTAAAGCCAAAGCATTTATGTAACAAACAATATCACCAGGCTAGAACCTATTTCCTTTATCCAAACAAAAAAGATAATTAACGAACACACCTAATATTATACTGTATTCTAAACTATTAAAACTATTACAATTAACCACTTTTCGAGGTGGGTTAGAAAGAGAACGAGAAATAGAAAAAAACATTCGCGTTCACTTTCTGACGAACCATCTGAGGGAGAGGCAAAATATTTCTCACTCGCTCGTGTTTCGTTGATTTTTTGTATAAATAGAAGCGAGGGCAACAGATACAGCATTAGTTTATTTTTGACTCTTGTGCAGTGCGTTTATAGTGAAAAGTGAAAAATAAGAATGACTGGTCGTGGCAAAGGTGGAAAAGGATTGGGAAAGGGGTGGTGCTAAGCGTCATCGTAAAGTGTTGCGTGATAATATCCAAGGTATCACAAAACCCGCTATCCGCCGTTTGGCTCGTCGTGGCGGTGTGAAGCGAATTTATACTTATACTTATATTAAGTTTCATTACATACTAAATCTATAAGTTTAAGGCAATGCCACAAAAATTATTAATTAAACATTATCGATCAAATAACAATCGTGCTCACATAGAAAAAATCGAAACCCCAATTGTTGAAAAAATTAAATCCCAAATTATAAACAAAATTGACACTCCAATCTTTACAGCGGAGAAAAACCCTCGCTATATCCCAAAGTATCCGCCTGAGGACAGGCTACTTTTTTTAGGATGGAGAAGTCATATATCCAATTTCAATACCCAATAACTAATAAATTTTTCGGCCCCTTAAATTTATAACTTTAAAGTAAACATCCGTTTTTTTATAAACACATGGACACTTGCAATAACAATTGTCCCCCTCAAAATCAAATGTGAGAACGCTAATTCAACATTAAAATTCGGGCCAATCAAATCGCATCAATATCGATCACGCCACTGAATGGCTGACAAATACACTGGTTTGACTGAACTGAGCACGCTAAGAACCGAACTTTCATTAAAAACAGGCGATTGCAAGTGATGAGGATAAGGATAATTTGCTTGATAAATCGAAGAGGAATAGGTTGTTTTGAAAAAATCAGCAAACATATCGGCAATTGCCTGATCAGTGTCAGCTTTATTGTTTTCAAAAGACAAGAAAGACGGGTGCACTGATGTCTTACGTTTTACATTGACAAAGTTATAAAATTGCTTACCTGCCACCCTGATCCTGGCCGACCCCTATTTCTATCGGCCGGCTTCGGTGTCCGTGGTGCTCGGGGCAGACCTCTATCCTGAGGTCATCCAACCAGGCTGTGTGCCCGGTCATAGCGGTACTCCCGCAGCCCAGAGCACCGTGTTCGGATGGGTCGTCTCCGGCTCCTGTGGGAACTAGGCGCTCCAGAACACTGCCGTCCCCCATCCTACATATGTCCAGGGTGGCAATTGCAACATGTTGCAAGGGTGAACAGCAGTGAGCGGCGAAGAGCAGTGAGGAGTGAGGAGGGTTTTTTTATCCTCGGCAGCTACGGTCACACCAGGAGGGGTGACTGGTTTTTTCCCATGGGCATCGCCATTTAATCGAGTCCGAGTTTTTCACCCGAACACCCGTTCTTCTCCTTCAGATTTGCAATCTCGAACTTCATATTTTTAACCCGAACCATTTCGTGTGTGTCGGGCCACCTGTGAATATTTAATAAAGTATAAGTTTTTTTAACCGAATTTATCGCGCGTTCTTAATTCATCACCCGCTCACCATACCCAGAAGAAATTGGCACCCGCCAACGACTTGTATTTTATTTGGATCCTTCCGCCCCTCCACGAACAGGCCACTTGGCTTACTTAGAGCCTCTGCACAAAACCTCAGGCTGCATAAGCCTGGTATTCCGTCAGGGCCACGTGCATATATTGGTTTGACGGAACTAAGCACGATAAGAACCGAACTTTTCAAACACAGGGTCTAAAATGCAATTTGACGATTGCAAGTGATAGGGATAAGGAGGATTCGGTTATATTATAATCGAAGAAAAATAGGTTGTTTTGAAAAAATTACCAAACAAATCGTCAATAGCCTGATCAGTGACAGAATGACAAGTAAGAAAACCTATGTTTACATCGCTGATGATAATCCTTATAGCAATGTGAATTCAGCACCATAAAACTTAATCGTGCAACTACATATAGGGAAAAATCCGATGCTTTACCGGAGTTTTTGTAAATCTTTTATAGCATCTTTATTTTACGTTCTTCAACTAACATAACTCACGTGAGATCAAAGGACGTCTATCAGACCATCCTTAGGTAATGAGTGGAGTTTTATAGAAGACAGAAATGGCAGAGACGATATCCGTTCAAGTATACAGATATGACCAATCATTAGTTAACAAAAGTTTTTTAAGTTTAATAAATTTTGTCTTACGAAAACAGGTTAGAGGCATGGAGTAAGTATAACGAGACATAACTCCAAAAGGATGGGCAATGCTTACATCCAGAGCTGGTTGGAAGTTGTCTTCAGAGATCACTAAAGGATCAATCCTGAAAAACATCTCAGTTGGTAAAATACCAACAAAAATACAACACAAATACCAGATCTAGTGATCTTTCACGACAATTCCGGATATTTGAGTTAGGGACCAGACCATCTGGTTCAGCCAAGTTTCAGTAAAGGCAAGAATATGAAAGTCAAAAGCCAAACTATCTTAATAGAGTAAAGAGAATTTATACTTGAATCCCCGTACCATCTGATAGGAAAGAGTTAGTGACGAAATTAGTGTTTTGACTCATCAGCAGGTACAGACGAGCCGGTATAATAGTTATTATTTTAACAGGCAAGAGGTTCAGAAGACAAAGCAGAAACAACAACTTATTTTTATAAATCAAACATAAAAATAACATACAAAGAAATGACCAATGCTTACGCAAGGGATATAATCAAAAGATATCTTTGCAGTAAGAAAACTGCAAACATAATCGCTTAGGTCATGTTAATTCGAAAAAAACTATTGAATACAAAAACATCCATCTGGCTTAAACCAAATTCAAACGAGATATTTATCATTTCAAACATTCCTCAAGAAATAATAAAAACCCATATCTGTGAGTCCGAGTTTTTCCTTATCCAGATGAAAATAAAAATATTTTGACAGAAAATTCATACGATAAATACTATTTTGACAACAACACTTTGTTTAATAAAAAGACAAAACAAATAGAAATTAATGAATGTATAATAGGCATTTTAAATCAAATCCCAACCACTTGTAAATACACTAAAACATATAATAATTTTCAAACTAATTACATTGAACCAAACATAAATGTAACATGGAATTTACCAAAAAACTAAACTTAATCAAAATTGCGTAAACAACGAGTTAATAATAGAAGGCAGTAACATAATAAAAGTTTACGATTGTGCCTTACAATAAAACGAAATATCAATAATAAATTTATTGCTTGATTAAAGCCAAAGCATTTATGTAACAAACAATATCAATAATAAATTCATTGCTTGATTAAAGCCAAAGCATTTATGTAACAAACAATATCACCAGGCTAGAACCTATTTCCTTTATCCAAACAAAAAAGATAATTAACGAACACACCTAATATTATACTGTATTCTAAACTATTAAAACTATTACAATTAACCACTTTTCGAGGTGGGTTAGAAAGAGAACGAGAAATAGAAAAAAACATTCGCGTTCACTTTCTGACGAACCATCTGAGGGAGAGGCAAAATATTTCTCACTCGCTCGTGTTTCGTTGATTTTTTGTATAAATAGAAGCGAGGGCAACAGATACAGCATTAGTTTATTTTTGACTCTTGTGCAGTGCGTTTATAGTGAAAAGTGAAAAATAAAAATGACTGGTCGTGGCAAAGGTGGAAAAGGATTGGGAAAGGGTGGTGCTAAGCGTCATCGTAAAGTGTTGCGTGATAATATCCAAGGTATCACAAAACCCGCTATCCGCCGTTTGGCTCGTCGTGGCGGTGTGAAGCGAATTTATACTTATACTTATATTAAGTTTCATTACATACTAAATCTATAAGTTTAAGGCAATGCCACAAAAATTATTAATTAAACATTATCGATCAAATAACAATCGTGCTCACATAGAAAAAATCGAAACCCCAATTGTTGAAAAAATTAAATCCCAAATTATAAACAAAATTGACACTCCAATCTTTACAGCGGAGAAAAACCCCTCGCTATATCCCAAAGTATTCGCCTGAGGACAGGCTACTTTTTTTAGGATGGAGAAGTCATATATCCAATTTCAATACCCAATAACTAATAAATTTTTCGGCCCTTAAATTTATAACTTTAAAGTAAACATCCGTTTTTTTATAAACACTTGGACACTTGCAATAACAATTGTCCCCCTCAAAATCAAATGTGAGAACGCTAATTCAACATTAAAATTCGGGCCAATCAAATCGCATCAATATCGATCACGCCACTGAATGGCTGACAAATACACTGGTTTGACTGAACTGAGCACGCTAAGAACCGAACTTTCATTAAAAACAGGCGATTGCAAGTGATGAGGATAAGGATAATTTGCTTGATAAATCGAAGAGGAATAGGTTGTTTTGAAAAAATCAGCAAACATATCGGCAATTGCCTGATCAGTGTCAGCTTTATTGTTTTCAAAAGACAAGAAAGACGGGTGCACTGATGTCTTACGTTTTACATTGACAAAGTTATAAAATTGCTTAGGATCGCGAGAAAACCTATGTTTACAACGCTGAAGATTATAAGGATTATCTTGTAAATTTAGCACCATAAAATTTCATCGAGCAACTCCATAAAGCGAAAAATCCGATGCTCTACTGGAAGAACGATTCAAGAATTTTATCGAAGACAGAAATGGCAGAGTTCATATCCGTGCAAGTATACAGAAGTTTTTTAAGTTTAGTAATGTTTGTCATGCTAAAAGATCGGGTTGGAGGCATCAAGTTATTATATCGAGACATAACCCCAAAAGAAAGGTCCATGGTTACATCCACAGTTGGATGAAAGTTGTCTTCAGGGATAACTAAGGGATCAGGCCTGGAAACATCGCAGCTGGAAGAATCCAACACAGGTTCCGGACAGGATTTATTTGAGTTAGAGACAACTCAAGCAGACCATCTATGAATGTGACGAGGAGAGTAACAGTGATAAAGAATCATATGAAAGGGTCCAGGCAATCTCAGGTAAATTAAAATCTCCCAGAACAATGAGCAAGTCTTTGTCAGAGAGATATGAGGAAACAAGTTGAAAAGCTTCCAAATGGTGAATGTAAACTGCCAAGTCGGACTGTTGTGGAATATAGGAACAAGTTATATAGGAAGAAAAAGAATTGAAAGAAATTTTAACACGCACAAATTCAATCTCCTGATTGGAAGACTTAACAATTTTAGACGAGAACACTGAATCAACAGCGATCAAAACAACACCACCTTTACGGCTAGTCAGATCATGTCTATATTTAAATATTTTGAGTAAAAAATTGAAGCACCAGCAATATCAGGTTTCAGCCAAGTTTCAGTAAAGGCCAGAATATGAAAGTCAAAAGTTAAACTACCTACATAGAGTCTGGAGAGTTTCGACTTTAGTCCCCGTACGTTCTGATAGGGACGAAAGTAGTTTTTTTACTCACCAACAGGTGCAGACGAGCCGGAAGAAACGTTATTCACAGAGGCAGATAACAGGTTAATCGGAGGCCGATTCTTCTTTTTAATTATATATTCTCTTACAATAAGGTGTTCCGGCCAAAAATCTTTATCTCATATTTATCCAAAAAGATATGGAAAGACACTTATTTTGAAGGCGAAATGTCCCGAGTATATAAAACGAAACTGTTCCACCGCAATGTTAAAGGGCTAAACTTTGAATGTAGGCTAAAACTTCTTCAGAAGTAGAATTGGGATCAAGCCTCGAAATAAAAATTTGCATTTTGGGTGGAACTACAGCAAGGGAAGTAGAAGTGCCAGGCACAGCAGTAGTGGCAGTTCCAGATGCAGCAGCAGCTAAAGAAGACAACACTTTACTAGCTCCTCTTGTAACTACTTTATTGGCAATATCCTGGGAACGGATGTTTGCCAGTCTATACTTTATTTTTATAATTATGAATTTATTTTTATAATAAGTTGTCTTATACAAAAATTAATATTATCATTAGTAAGATAACTATTGTTAAATAAGCACGACAAGTGACATGATGGACGTTCAAAACCTAGTCAATCTGATGTTCCTCTACCGATTGTAATTGACTTGATTCTTACCAATTCTGCTGTCTGGTTTACTAAATTGTTTTCTACTGGATTTAATTTTATATTTGGCATATTACTAAAATTGCCCAATGCTTTACAATTTTTGGTTCGGGATATCTACCCACTCCTGATTTTTATTGCCATGTTGACTTCTAGATACATAGAAAATTGGAAAATTAAAGGAATACCTACTTTTTCTTGTCGACTTGTCCCAATGTCATCTTTGCTCCACTATCTTTAAATAACGCTGAATTCTAAAATCTAAGTTATTCTGTTTATTATTAAATGTTTTCCTTTTATAAATATTTGGACATATCTGCCCTTTTTGTAATACAGATTCGAAAAGTTTATTACCGGCATCTATTATTTTGACATTATTTTTTTGGTAATCATTATTTAATTCAACCATTGCCACCTCAATATTCCTCTTTTGTACTGGAATATATACTTTTTCTTCCCCAGTTTTCACTGTGTCTCCCAAGTTAGGTCCTGACGAGGGACATAAATCTATTTCTTTTTTATTTTGCAGAATCATTTCTTTTACCTCAGCTTTTATCTTACCTTCAAGGTGAGGTCCTGCTGGCAGAGTCAAATGCTGATATATTTCTTGAGTTTTGTTGCGGAGTTTGTTTTGAATAATGTTGTATTTATTTTCACATTTACCTTTGTCTCCAAACGCTCTTCCAAACCTGTGACAACTATTGTTGTTGCCACTACCGCTGAATATTTTGGCCTAATAGGCCATCAATCTTTGTAGCTCCCCATTTAAGATTTGGGTATATACGTTACCCGTTCGTTTACCCAGATTATTATATCAACCCATAGGTTTATTAAACGTAGGATCAGCTAGTACGTAGGTTTGCCATTTTCATATATCCACGCTTACCGTTTTTAATGGAGGAGCATTCAAGGAGCCTCAACCTTAAGATGTCTCTTCCAGGGATTTCGCGGCTTCACATCTACCTTTACCTTATATTTTGATTTTGTGGATTTTATTGAGGACACGCCCCTTATTTATGTATGTTGTTTTACTTTAGGTCATTTGAGCTGCCTCTTCAGACAAAATGGTGCGCTGTGAACCACTATCAATAAGGGCTCTTAGAGTTCTAAATCCACCATTTACATTTTTTACTTGTAATAAGAGCTGTGGCCAACAGTGTTGGTTGAGCCGTATTAACTCTATCCTGTATTTCTTCAAAATGGAGTAGAGTATGGTGTTCTTTACTGCACACTGAACAGGCCTTTTCATTAGTGCATCCTTTATTGCCTGAATGGTTCAGGCATCGTGTGCACAGCTGTACTTTTTTGCCGTTTCCGTTTACATTTCCATAGAGATGTAATAATCCTGACAAAAAAAATTGGGACATCCCATCCTATATATGTAAATCTAGAACTTCTCGTTCTACATCAGGGAACTAAAGAAATTAATAATTCATAATAACTTAATATTTATTCAAACAATTCAAAACAATTAGAATTTGCGTGCTATAGATTCCATCAATTTGGTCAACAAAAATTCTTCATTTTCAAAAAAAAAATTTTGCCAATATAGCTGAATATCGGTAGAAATCCGACTATATAATCTAATAATATAGAGTATGTTGAGGAACGGTTGCAGAATTCTTACAGTTAAATTTATTTGAATGTAAACGATCTTTTATTTTATTATTTTTAACTTTAAGTTGCTTGGTCACACCGTTTTGGCTGATGCAATAGCAAGCGTGTGGTGAAAACGAGAAATGTATGTTGAGTTTGTTAATTGCTTATTGTCAACAGAGACCAACACAGGGAATAAAGCAAAACCTTATTTTATAATACAAAACGAACCAGCAAAGTTAATTTATGAATCATCATAAATTTGGTCCTTCGAGCCGGATTTGAACCAGCGACCTATGGATGGCAGCATAGAGGTTTCACTGATTGCGGCGAAAACACGGGTCGCTCCACTTAAGCAGCAATCGCTCCCTCGTTTGGAATTATGTGGCGCACTTCTGCTATGTCGGCTGATCGCATCAATCAAGTTAGCTTGGAAGGATCTAGACAGCACCGTATATGCTTGGTGTGATTCGACAATTGTGTTGGCATGGCTGAACCACTTGCCAGCTAGTTTGAAGACGTTCATTGGCAATCGTACTGCCGAGATATTGGAAGTAATACCAAGGGACTCGTGGCGACATGTTAAACAGTATTAGTTACTCTCGCGGAAAGCATGAACGAGTCATCTCCTCTCGAAGAACTTATTGGTCGTGTTTCTTCCTGGTCTAGACTTGTGCGCATTGTGGCATACATTTTACGATTCATCCGACACATGAAAAACCCCCAAGAAAAGTCAGACACTTTCGCCGTAACCTATGACGAGTACAAGGCAGCCAGGAACCTATGTTTACAGCAAGCTCAAGTCGAATGGCATAAGGAACGAAAAGCGCTACGAAATGAAGGATGCGTACCAAAAGGCTCTAAGCTGTGTACCCTGACGCCGATTCTAGATGACAGTGGGCTTCTACGTGTAGGAGGTCGCCTCAATAATTCAGAGTTATCATATTCAGCCAAGCATCCGCTCATCTTGCCAAGGAAGCATCGCATATCTCACCTGATTTTGGAACACGAGCATCAACATAATCTACACCCAGGAGTTTCGGCCCTCTTTGTCATAGTTCGTCAACGTTTCTGGATAATGGGAGCCAGATATCTGATTCGTACAGTTACTCACAACTGTATAAAGTGCTTCAGACAGCGAGCCCATATCAGCAACCAACTGATGGCCGCACTACCGGCAGTGAGAGTTCGGCAAGAATTTCCGTTCGAAAATACAGGCTGTGATTATGCTGGCCCAATCATGATGAAGACACATAAAGGAAGGACCGCTCGAAAGGAAAAGGGATACATATGTCTCTTCGTATGCATGGCAACCTCAGCTTTACACTTGGAGCTGGCAACAGACCTTAGCACTGATACATTTTTGGCTGCTCTTAGACGTTTCATTTCACGGCGAGGCAAATGTGTGACGATGTTCAGCGACAATGGACGAAATTTCGTGGGAGCCAAAAGAAGCCTTAACGAAATGGAACAATTAGTTCAATCCCAGCTGCACAATAACAAGATAGCAGAGGCGTTATCGATCGAAGGCATCAACTGGAAGTTCATACCGCCACATGCGCCTCACTGGGGAGGCAAATGGGAATCGGCTGTGCGCTCTGTGAAGCTTCATTTACACCGAGTAATCGGCCACGCCGTTCTTACATTCGAACAAATGCATACGTTGTTAACACAGGTGGAAGCGGTGATCAACTCAAGGCCTCTTTGTGCCACTTCCGATACAGACGTTGGATATCTTTCGCCCGCTCACATGCTGATCGGTCGTCCTTACACCACAGTGCCAGATGGAGATTTGGACCGAGTGCCGGCAAACCGATTGGATTACTGGCAGCAATCTCAGGCCATGTTGCAAGGCTTTTGGAAAAGGTGGCATCTTGAGTACCTTACGTCGTTGCAGCAAAGGCCAAAATGGTTAATGAAATCGGCAAACCCGAAGCCTGATGATCTCGTACTAGTAAAGGATTCTCATACTCCTCCGGCTTCATGGATCCTGGCCCGCATTATCGAGACGATTCCTGGCCCAGATGGTCTAGTACGAGCCCTTAAGTTAAAGACAGCTACAGGAGAGATGACCCGTCCCATAACCAAGGTGGCTCCCCTGCCAGTTTCAGAAACATTGTTTCAGGGTACGGCGGTATGTTGAGGAACGGTTGCAGAATTCTTACACTTAAATTTATTTGAATGTAAACGATCTTTTATTTTATTATTTTTAACTTTAAGTTGCTTGGTCACACCGTTTTGGCTGATGCAATAGCAAGCGTGTGGTGAAAACGAGAAATGTATGTTGAGTTTGTTAATTGCTTATTGTCAACAGAGACCAACACAGGGAATAAAGCAAAACCTTATTTTATAATACAAAACGAACCAGCAAAGTTAATTTATGAATCATCAGAGTACATTACTAATGATTCCTTTAATATTTAATATTCATGATTTCTTAATTTCACTATATATGAACTTAAAACATTAGTTCCTGTTCGTGGAGGGTATCCGGATAAAAATACAAATAGTTGGCGTGTGCCAATTTCTTCGGGTCGGTGAGCTGGTAAATAATTAAAAACTCGCGGGAACCTCGTTTAACACTATGATTTCTATTTACAGTCAATCTCCACACGAAAAAATTTAGTTAAAAGTAGACTGGATATTTTAGCAATTGGAAAAAAAAATGCGGATATTCGGGGTAAAGTCTCGTACTTGAATAACATGGGGATGTCCATCAGAAAATCAAGTCAGCCCTCCCAGAATGACCGTAGCCGCCGAGGATCAAAAAACCCTCCTCACTCCTCACTGCTCTTCGCCACTCACTGCTGTTCACCCGGTGTCGTGAACATACCACCCCCTTGCAACATTTTGCATTTGCCACCCTGGACATATGTAGGATAGGGGACGGCAGCGTCCTGGAGCGCCTAGATCCCACAGGAGCCAGAGAGGACCCATCCGAACACTGTGCTCTGGGCAGCGGGAATACTGCTATGACCGGGCACACAGCCTGGTTGGATGACCTCAGGATACAGGTCTGCCCCGAGCACCACGGACACCGACGCCGGCCGATAGAAAATGGTATCGGCCAGGATCAGGGTGGCGAATTTCTCACGGACCGACGCCAACACTTCCTGGATGGGAGTGCAGATGCGCAGGTCCTTTGGTCGACCCGGAATATACACTACGCCGGAACGTACGGTCGGACCTCGACTCGATGACGGACATGCAGGCTTTGCTGCGGTATTGCGGCAGACGCGTGGGGGCCATGTTGCTATAGAGAGGCGATCTGAAGAACTGCAACGAAAGAAATTACGGAGGGGAAAGTGGATTAGTCGATGCACGGGAACGAACAACATGCACGGAGACGAGGACATTCGGACGGAACATAGAGGAATTGGGGGTCATCATGGGTTTTTAGGCTCAGGACTCCTGTTGTCTTGTGAAAGAATGAGCTTCGCTACGGGTCTTCGGATAGACCCACGCGCTGTGGTGACATCAGCCACTCGGACGATACCGTCAGACCCGGGCAGAGTGCGCTCAATTCGATCTAAGCGCCACTTGTTGGAGGGGAGCTTATCTTCGGACACGATCACGAGGTCGCCGGTCTGGTGACTGCGAGCAATGGATAAGAGCGGTCCTCCAATCAGGAAGTGTCCCGAGCTCAGAGCCAGCAGAACCTCTGGGTCCTCGCTCATGGGAGGAAATTGGCCTGGAGTTTAGGCACGCCTCGATTCTACACAGGAGCGTGGAAAGTTCTTCGAACGTGTACTTAACAGTAGACGAGGACTTCTAAAATAGGGTCTTGAAACTGTTGTCCCCTGCTTCCCACAGTCCTCCCCTATGGGGGGCGCTCGCCGGAATGAACTGCCAATATAAAATGTGCTGGGGAAATTCCTTCATTATATTAAGCTTGGTGGCGTCCAGGAAGTCTTTTTTGAGCGCCTTTGAGGCCCCTACGAAGGTTTTGCCATTGTCGGAGTAGATGCGCTGCGGGCATTGTCTCCTTGCGACAAACAGAGAGAAGGTTGCGCGAAATCGTTCAGTGGTGTGGTCGGAGGTAGCCTCGAGATCGAGAGGAGAATAGGGTGACGTTCATAACACCGGAGGGACTCAGCTGCCTGGAGTCGTCCGCAGCAGCGGAGTATTCAATGTTGATCAAGAAATGGGTTTAAATTGAGTAGCGTGCTGGATGATGGAAGGGGTCGCCCTTCACCAAGGGCCCGCGTCTCCGCGACGTATTCTCGACGCTGGGGGATCCGAATTAAGGCGCGCTCGGCGGAGAGCAATTCGTCATTGGTGAGGTGGACCCGGGAAGGCGTCAAAATCCTTTTGGTGGCGAAGCGTAGGATGTACGCGGTGACTCGTAATGCCCTACCATAGTCCGAGAAACGTTTGCTAACGTCATCGAGTAGGGTGGTCGCGGCGGTGTGGCACTGGACTCGTTGCTCCAGCTGGGTGTCTGGGAGTTCATTATTGAAAGTTGGCCAGTACTCGGGGTCCCGCCGGAGCCAGTCCGGCCCATGCCACCAAAGGCTACTGGACGATAGCTCGGCCGCGGAGACTCCACGGCTTGCCAGATCAGCGGGGTTGTCCTCGGAACGCACATGTGTCCAGCTTTAGCCACTGGTGCTTTTAGAGATGTTGGATACTCGATTGGCCACGAAGGTGGACCAACTACACGGCGGTTTATTAAGCCAAGCCAACACAATGGTGGAGTTGGACCAAAACTGGGAGGTTGCAGGTGAGATTGGGAGTTCAGGAACGATCGACGCCCAAGGATCGGCTAGCAAAACCGCTCCGCACAACTCCAGCCGAGGCAGCGAGACTGTTTGGACCGGAGCTACACGGGTCTTAGCTGTTATTATATGGAAGCTCACTTGATCGCTATACCGAACCCGCACATATAGGGCTGTGACGCGTCACAGAAGCCATGAAGCTCCCACGAGAGCGTATCGCTGGTGTTTAGCCAACGGGGGGATGCGGAGTTGGCTGAGGCCTGGGTAATTCTGCAGGAATTCGAGCCATTGCTGCAGCAGATTTGCTGCATGAATATCTTTGCTCGTATAACAAATGGGGCTAGCCAGCCAGCGGGTCGAAGAGTTTAGCGATATGGGACAGAACCTGCCTCTTGGAGCTCGACTCCGTCAATGGTGGGTCCGCTACGGTGAAGAAAAAGACGTCTTCGGCGGCTTGCCAGCGGATTCCCAAGGTTTTTGCAGTGCTCGCGTCTTCCACCTCGAGAAAGTCCTCTCGCAGCAGGTGCTCTCTTGGGATAGCTTGAAGTACTTCCTTCTTATTGGAAGTCCACTTCCGAAGCGGGAGGCCTGCAGATTGAAGGGCAGCTTGAAGCTCCCGTATGGCGAGACGGGCGTCCTCTTCAGTATGAGCATCATCAACATACATGCATACAACATCAACATACATGTAGTTCCGAAGTCTTTCGCTCGCCTGAGGGTACATCGCTTACACATCTTGTGCCAATTGTAAAAGGACTCGGATCGCCAAGAATGGCGCGCAGTTAACTCCAAACGTGACAGTTTGTAGCTCATAATCCTGAATACTGCCGGAATGATCTCGGTAGAGGATCCGCTGAAACGGGTTATGCCTGAGGTCGACTCGGATTTGTCGCATTCTTGATCGCTATAGTTGACCTGCACATATAGGGTTGCTCCGTACGCCATCTGGGACGCGTTACAGAAGCTATGAAGCTGCCAGAGAGAGTATCGCTGGTGTTTAGCCAACGGGGGATGGGGAGTTGACTGAGGCCTGGATAATCCTGCAATCCAAGGAGGATGTAGATCTTCGCTCGAATAACAAATGGGGCTAACCAGCCGGTGGGGTCGAAGAGCTTTGCGCTAGGGGACAGAATTTGCCTCTTGGAGATCGACTCCTTCAGTGGTGGGTCCACGACGGTAAAGAACAAGTCGTAATCGCGGCTTACCAGCGAATGCCCAAGGTTTTCGCAGTGCTCGCCTCTTCCAACTCGAATAGTCCTCTCGCAGTAGTTGCTACCGGCTAGGAAATTATCAACATACATATAGTTGAAGTAGATCTAGGTAGAGGATCCGCTGAAAAGCGGTATGCCTGGGATCGACTAGGATTTGCCAATACATCTCTACGTTAAAAACGAACTGAAAGAACCGCCATTTTAGTAGTTGAAGCGTGAGATCGGCCTGGAGAGTAGGCCCGGCGTGCAAGACATCGTTAAGGCTGACCCCTCGCGTGGAGGGGCTCGACGCGTTAAATACCACGGGTACCTTGGTGGTGGTCCTGTCGGGCTTAAACACCGCGAGATGGGGGAGATAGAAGTTTTTTCCATCCTGAGGCGGCGTCACCCGAATCATATGGCCCAACTCCTCGTACTCCTGAATTATCGTGCTGCGTTTTCAGGACGGGATCCTTGAAAAGGCGTGCTTCATTCCGCATTGAACGGTAGGGACACAACATATCGGCCGTCCTTCCCTCTTCGGGTGGTCTCTCGGAAATCCCGCTCGCGGAATACGTCATCCTCCTTTTCCGGCTTTTCGGGAAGGTCTTCCACCTCCCAAAACTTGGTCAGGAGTACCTCAAGTTTTGCTTCCGGACTAACTCGCGTCTGTGCAGCGAAAGCTAATCGAGACACCGGAAAGTGAGGCATGATAGCACCGCACATAAGACGGTTTCTAGCCCGACGAAATCATCAATATCCTTTTTGATCCGCTCTCCGAGGATGTGGGGAAACAGGTCTACACCGATAATCATATCAATAGGCGAGGCCTTGTTGTAGTATCAGCCAGGGGGCGATCGAGGCACTGCGTCGGAACTGTGTTAAGAATGGAATGGCCCCCGACAATTTGCGTACGACCAGGGCGGAGACCTCAATCTTATTCAGCCTGTCACACGGAGGAGACAGCATCAGCAGACACACTTTGTCGGCGCATCCTCCATCACTCTGGCCCATGCCAGTAACCGCGGCGTCTACTGGATAAAAAGAGGGCTGGACCATGTTGAAGACACGCTCGGATAGAAAAGTTGAATCGGCCCCCGAGTCGATCAACGCACGAATATGGTGCTCCTCACCATGTTCTTCGGTGGCATCCAGTACACGATACCGATCGGTGAGAAATTGGTTCAAATC
>JAEIFP010001118.1:0-71992 GCA_018903935.1 Drosophila insularis | reverse complement strand
TAAGTCATATGATCATCTTATTAAATACTAGTATTTGATTTAATTGTATACTAGTAGTTGATTTAATTGTATCGCGATCTACCGCGCATAACATACCCATCAGATAGAGGGCTTCCCCAATGCTTATCCCTCCCTCTTCGGCTTGTATTTATCCCCTCACATACCCACAAGCCGTCCGTTATCGTTCTCGCATCTCGTATTTTCGTTGTATGTACTTGCTCCTCGGGTTTCGGCTTCTCGCAATCCAATTTCGTTTGGATTCGCATGCGTAGCGTTAGCAGAGGGCACCGGGATTGGCCACCGGTACTCTCTCTTGCTGTCGTACACGCATAGTGTACGTGCGAAGTGTGCTCTCCCATCTCTTGCTCCATGGGACCCACGCATGCTAGACTAGTGCATGCATTTCTCTTATCGTCTCTCCCACTCTGCGATCTTGGGTTTTACTATTTAGTAGTAGGCCACCCGAGCTTCGTCTCACTCACGCTTTCGTTTGGGTGCAGCCGATTTCTCATGTTACGCCTCCCACGCATCTTCCCGCTAGGACGAAATCGCTAGCGGTTGCGTGTGGTTCGATCGGCCATAATTGTGTTTGATCGTAAATCGTATGCTTTGACTTGGTTCGGTCGGTCAGCGCTATGCTTGACCGTATATCGTAAACGTTGATCGTAGCTCCGATGATTTATGTCTCGACTGTATCCTGTATCTGGAAAAGTGTAGCGTTTGGTGTGTGATGTTTCTTGCTCATTGCTTGTTTGTTGTGTGGTACATTATTATTATATATAATGTTCCTCACACTCCCCCCTTTTTCGGAGGGATTTGCCCTCCCCTGTCCTTTGTACCTTGAGCATGTTTTATTCTTTTATCCTTTAGCGCATATATTTTAATTTCTACTAGTTCCATGTGTGTATTTTCCCTGCTTTATTTTCCACCTTGCCTTTTATTTTTTTTTATTCTTAGGCACCAATTTTGTTTATGTATGTGTTTCCTTTCTTTTCAGACTCACCTCGCATCTTTTATTGGCCGTTTGGCATCTTTTTTTGTTGGCAATTACTGAGTATCTTTTTGTTTATGTTGGCGGACTAGGGCATCTTTTCTATTTTGTTTGTATTTATTTCATATATACTTTTTTTTCGTTTTGGCCCGTTTCGCATCTTTTCTTATTCAATATTTCTTATTCTATTTCCCCCTTATTATACCCTTCTTTCCCTGAAAACTCTTACTGACCCCTGTGATATTCTTATTCTATACCTAATTTTACCCGCCCATATTTTTCTAACTCTCCTCGAGTCTCCTTGTCGTATCAACTCATCTATTATTTCGGCCACCCTCACCGGCCACTCCTCTGGCTCTACCGGCTCATACCTCTCGTGCCCTTCTGGCACAGGGCATGATAACTGTCGTGCCATTTCTGGCCTTCTATCTGCTATATGCCCTGTGGGTGCCGACATTTGTCGGCTCAGTGCCGGCCTGCTGTTCCATTTGTTCCAGTTGTTGTTGTTCTTGTTGTTTTTGGCGTTCGATCATCCACGCCAGCTTCTGTCTGGCTCGTGCCAATTGTTCTGCCTCCTGCCGCAACCTTTCCTCCTGTAACATCTCTCACTCGGCTTCTTGTTGCTGATCTATCTGTTGCTGCTACCAATGGGCCTGTTCCCATTGGATCTGCTGCCGTTCCGCCTCCTGCAGTTGCTCCAACCGTTGGCACACCCACATGTGCTGCCAGCGAGGGTTTCCGCCTCCATTTCTGCCCGGTCCATCTGGCCCCTGATTCGCTGGCTTCTGACATATTGTCCACTATACGAAACGGAGTCGGCGGCCGTGCTCCGACCGCTGCGCGCCTCATCCCCGACCTCTTCCTGCTCTATCATCTGGAACGCCTTGTCCAGCTCTCTCCACATTGCCTCCTCGTCGACTTAATCGTCTTGGCGTTGGTTTGCCATAATCGACTCCGCCTCGCTCTCCTCCGCCGACAAGTACCCGCTGTCCTCGCTCCTTCCTCCGTCCTCTTCGTACTTCTCGTCCGAGGAGGCGGCGATGCCCGGATTAATCATATCCCGCCCATCGTGGTCGGACTCCTTCTCGGACACGTCGGGTGATAACAGATCAATAGCCTCATAGCCAATAGTTCCGCATTAGCCCGTGGTGCCGCACCTCGTGCTACGCCTTCATCTTGGCCAAAATTCACATTATTTGCGTTATTAATTTTTTTTTTTTTTTTTGATTGCTTTCTTCTGGTTGTCAAACGTTGAGTGATTTGAGATTATCATTTTTGCCAGCAGGAAACCTCGTATATTTGACATTGATGCCCTTTTTTTTATCGTAATCCAGGCTTCGGATTCCTTTAACTATCATCTGAGTATTCTAATGCCCCACTAATACACCTGTAAAACCACGAGCATGTGTGGGTGGATTCATACTACTACACCCGCTGAAATTTAAGAGAGCGGTTCCTTCAATGTTTGTATGTGTTGGTAGCGCCTCTGCTTGGTTTATTTCTTCCAATCCTTCTTTCATCCTTTCGTTGCCTCTCCCTCTATGTTCGGTTTCGCCGCGTTTTGAAAGTTTTTTTTTTTTACGATATTCAAATGTTGCTAACCGTAGTTATAGATTGCTAGCAACATTTGTGCCTTTACGTTGTTGCATTATAAATTTTTTTCTTGTATATGTATTGTGCAAGTGTACTAATGAAATGTGAGACATTTCGACTTTCTGACGTGTTTTTGAGTTCTCCATCCAGCCGGCCGGTCTGTGCAGATCTCTCGCACCACGTCAAAAGAGTCGTCTGTGCTCAATTTTCATCTGGTTCCACCTTACTTTCATTTACGTCACATATTTGCTATTTTATCTGCCGATATGTGCCTGGCGAGTCTTTCCCGTTTTCCTGTGACTTAACTTGCATATCACTGGTGACATGAATCCGATTACTTCGTATAGTGCTCCAAATCTTGGTGCAAGTTTCGCTGCGAATCCTTCTGCAGCAGTTGAAAGATGGTGTTCTTTTGCCCATACGGTTGCTCCGATTATTGGTCTCCATTCTCGCCGCCTTAGATTATAGTGCCGCGCCTGGTTTCCAGATTGCGCCGTATTAGCTCGAATAGCTCTTGCATTTGTGTTACCTTTGCCTCTGGTGGTATGGTTTCTTTTCCTGTGCCTGTCGTGACACTGTCGTATATCGCACCTGGCATTCTTGGTTCACGCCCCTGTATCACGTATGCTGGCGTAAATCCTGTTGACTCGGTTTGGCTTGTATTTATTGCTTGTGTTATTTCTGGCCAACTCTCATCCCAGTTAAGTTGATTTTCCCCCGTAAACTGAGCAATCATTGTTTTCACTGTGCTGTTTGCCCTTTCGGTTGGATTTTCTTGTGGTGTGTACGGTGCTGTTAGCTGGTGTTGGCATCCCCATTCATCTAGCATTTTCTTGAATATTCTGCTAGTGAATTGGACTCCATTGTCCGTTATCACCACCTTAGGAGCTCCAAATCTAGCTAGAATCCTCTCCCGAAGAGCCTTAACTAAATTCTCTGCAGTTGCCTTGCGCATAGGTATCAGTTCTGTCCATTTTGAAAATCTGTCAATGATTACTAGTAGCATCGAATTTGCATGTTTCGATCTTGGCAATGGCCACACAAAGTCGGCGCATACTGTGGCCCATGGTTCTTCCGGTATTTGTGTCAGCATTTTGCCTGCTGCTTGCTGTTGAATTGGTTTGTATTGTTGGCATATTGTGCACATTCCCAGAAACGTTCTGATATCTGGAACTTATACATATATATATTTGCTATAATTAATTAATCTATTGTTTTAACTTAAGTCATATGATCATCTTATTAAATACTAGTATTTGATTTAATTGTATACTAGTAGTTGATTTAATTGTATCGCGATCTACCGCGCATAACATACCCATCAGATAGAGGGCTTCCCCAATGCTTATCCCTCCCTCTTCGGCTTGTATTTATCCCCTCACATACCCACAAGCCGTCCGTTATCGTTCTCGCATCTCGTATTTTCGTTGTATGTACTTGCTCCTCGGGTTTCGGCTTCTCGCAATCCAATTTCGTTTGGATTCGCATGCGTAGCGTAAGCAGAGGGCACCGGGATTGGCCACCGGTACTCTCTCTTGCTGTCGTACACGCATAGTGTACGTGCGAAGTGTGCTCTCCCATCTCTTGCTCCATGGGACCCACGCATGCTAGACTAGTGCATGCATTTCTCTTATCGTCTCTCCCACTCTGCGATCTTGGGTTTTACTATTTACTAGTAGGCCACCCAAGCTTCGCCTCACTCACGCTTTCGTTTGGGTGCAGCCGATTTCTCATGTTACGCCTCCCACGCATCTTCCCGCTTGTACGAAATCGCTAGCGGTTGCGTGTGGTTCGATCGGCCATAATTGTGTTTGATCGTAAATCGTATGATTTGACTTGGTTCGGTCGGTAAGCGCTATGCTTGACCGTATATCGTAAACGTTGATCGTAGCTCCGATGATTTATGTCTCGACTGTATCCTGTATCTGGAAAAGTGTAGCGTTTGGTGTGTGTTGTTTCTTGCTCATTGCTGGTTTGTTGTGTGGTACATTATTATTATATATAATGTTCCTCACACTCCCCCCTTTTTCGGAGGGATTTGCCCTCCCCTGTCCTTTGTACCTTGAGCATGTTTTATTCTTTTATCCTTTAGCGCATATATTTTAATTTCTACTAGTTCCATGTGTGTATTTTCCCTGCTTTATTTTCCACCTTGCCTTTTATTTTTTTTTATTCTTAAGTTCAATTTTGTTTATGTATGTGTTTCCTTTCTTTTCAGACTCACCTCGCATCTTTTATTGGCCGTTTGGCATCTTTTTTTGTTGGCAATTACTGAGTATCTTTTCGTTTATGTTGGCGGACTAGGGCATCTTTTCTATTTTGTTTGTATTTATTTCATATATACTTTTTTTTTCGTTTTGGCCCGTTCCGCATCTTTTCTTATTCAATATTTCTTATTCTATTTCCCCCTTATTATACCCTTCTTTCCCTGAAAACTCTTACTGACCCCTGTGATATTCTTATTCTATACCTAATTTGACCCGCCCATATTTTTCTAACTCTCCTCGAGCCTCCTTGTCGTATCAACTCATCTATTATTTCGGCCACCCTCACCGGCCACTCCTCTGGCTCTACCGGCTCATACCTCTCGTGCCCTTCTGGCACAGGGCATGATAACTGTCGTGCTATTTCTGGCTTTCTATCTGCTATATGCCCTGTGGGTGCCGACAATTGTCGGCTCAGTGCCGGCCTGCTGTTCCATTTGTTCCAGTTGTTGTTGTTCTTGTTGTTTTTGGCGTTCGATCATCCACGCCAGATTCTGTCTGGCTCGTGCCAATTGTTCTGCCTCCTGCCGCAACCTTTCCTCCTGTAACATCTCTCACTCGGCTTCTTGTTGCTGATCTATCTGTTGCTGCTACCAATGGGCGTGTTACCATTGGATCTGCTGCCGTTCCGTCTCCTGCAGTTGCTCACAGTTGGCACACCCACATGTGCTGCCAGCGAGGGTTTCCGCCTCCATTTCTGCCCGGTCCATCTGGCCCCTGATTCGCTGGCTTCTGACATATTGTCCACTATACGAAACGGAGTCGGCGGCCGTGCTCCGACCGCTCTTCCTGCTCTATCATCTGGAACGCCTTGTCCAGCTCTCTCCACATTGCCTCCTCGTCGACTTAATCGTCTTGGCGTTGGTTTGCCATAATCGACTCCGCCTCGCTCTCCTCCGCCGACAAGTACCCGCTGTCCTCGCTCCTTCCTCCGTCCTCTTCGTACTTCTCGTCCGAGGAGGCGGCGATGCCCGGATTAATCATATCCCGCCCATCGTGGTCGGACTCCTTCTCGGACACGTCGGGTGATAACAGATCAATAGCCTCATAGCCAATAGTTCCGCATTAGCCCGTGGTGCCGCACCTCGTGCTACGCCTTCATCTTGGCCAAAATTCACATTATTTGCGTTATTAATTTTTTTTTTTTTTTTTGATTGCTTTCTTCTGGTTGTCAAACGGATCCTCTAAGAGCGTTGGCGAATGTTAAGCCAGGTGTGACGGTTGTAGAAATGGGGCCTGATGGACGAACAGTCACCTTTGTCTTGGGAAGGAAGTGTTCCTTGGCTTTTAGGTACACCCTGCATCCTTTGTAAGAGGCAGTGTGCTCTCCTTGGCAGTTTGCGCAGCGGGGAGGATCCTCCTTGGGCTTTGTGCACTCGGCAGTGTTAGGAGTATTTATCCTCACACATCCGTCTCTGCCCGACTTATAAGTAAAGTTCTGCTTTCCAATGACCGCAGATACGTCCGATAGCATGTCCTTTATGTTAACAACACCCGGAACAAAGATTGGGGGGGGGGCATTATTATCCGCACAGGTGCTGTGGGGGCCTGATCTTGATTTGCATCTCCTCCTTCCATTTCATCATCCTCCTCTTCCTCATCATTTGAGAGAATGTGGAATCTGTTGCTGCTACTTAAGGCCTCGTTGTTGCCAATATTCGGAGCATTGGTGATACCCGATTGCTGCCTTGTGTGCAATGGGGTTTTTCTTTTCATTTCCCCAGGCTCGGTGCTTGAGGAGCTATTGTCGCTTTCGCTCGTATAGATGTCTCTCTTAGCCTGTTTTGGCGTTGAGGCACCTTTTACATGTTCGGTCTGCACTGACTTTGGCTTTGGGTTATACTGCCAGGATGGTGATGTTGGTAATGGTGCGTTGGTTGTGGATGGAGAGTCCATTATGCCTATTAAGGCCACCTGTACTAACACACTAACACTTGCGTAACTTCTCACACAGTCAGCCTGTCAGAAAATTTTATTTTGCTGTTCAAGAGAAAATTCTCGAATTGCGAGAAAATCTCTCGAAAATACGGACGGACGGATGGACATGGCTAGGTCGTCTCGACTGTTGATGCTGATCAAGAAGCGCTCGACTTTTAGCACAGGTCTATGGTACTCGACTTATAGCGCCTGACTTTGGCACTCGACTTCACCTTGCATCCGACTATGACGCAAGACCTCAAAACACGTCCGTCTTGTTCGACGCACAAAAACCAACTCACTCGTCATCTCTCATCTGTTCGTCATTCTTTTTTGATCGTCTTCCTTCACACGCTCATGTTCTCTCTTTGATCGTCGTCTCCACTTCGTGTACAGTGGGATTGATGCACATCGCAAATGCACATCCCACATGTATGTGTCATAATTCCTTGTTGTATGTTGAGTCTGCCGTTATGTAGTTTTAATATGTTGACTATGTATTTACATAGTCCGTAGGATGGAGAACCAATTGATGTACCTTCTTAATGAATTTTAGGTAATCCGTAAATTTCTTGGAATTGATGTGCTTGTTATTAGCTTAATTCGTTCGGTCCTTGATGTTTGTATAATTTTTCCACCGGAAACTGTTTTTTATCTATGGTGACTTGCTCATCGGATCTAAATTGTAAACTTTTTACTGTTGTTTGAATTGGGACCAAGATATTTTTGTTCTGCTAGAGCGTTCACTTCTACCCTGTGGTCTAAGAATTTTATCCAAAGAATAAGGGTAAGATTGGATGTACTACAATCTATATCCATTAAGGTACCCGTGGCTCCATTCGAGAATCTATCTGAGGTGTCTACATTGACAGTCATCATGGTTTTCAGAATAAGATGAATACACAAATCCTGAGACTCAGAAACTTAAAACCTTTGACATCTTCTAAATACTTGTTTTTAGCTGTTTTTTTTTTGTTTTTTTTTAATGAGCAGCTTTAAAATAAATTACAGCATCATAAATATATTCCTCAGCGGGAATAGAAGATAATTTTGCCCTGTTGTAAAAATCTGTATTCCTATTACTAAGAAACACATGAATTGCTTCATCTGGAACTTGACTAGCGTCAAAAACTCTCGATGTAAACAATTCAATATCTCCTATAGTCATTTAGCCGGATGCCACGTTATTTAATGCTAAAGCAAAAAAAGGCCCAACAAAGATGCTGTAAGGGTCGTGGTATAAAGATGTAGATTGAAAGATCCAACGGTCACCTATAGGGCGTAGTTGTCTGAGATCGGCGAACAAGATTACAGAAATGGAAACATGGAATGGAGTGTGGAACCTCCTATTCCAAAAGCGGCCTTTTCTGCGCACAAAAGAATCTCAACAGTATTTATGTCGCTTATACGATTATACTCTACAGAAAGCGATTGAAAGATTGCAGAAATAAGCCTACTTTTGCCAGCACCTGCACAGCCACCTACGAACTCATGGAAAATTTTATCTTCACGTTGTAAATAACATGAGTGTGAAAAGTTTTTTGCCTAATATTTAGAGACCTAACAACACTTGCCAGATTTTCAGGCAAAATTATTGGCGGGAGTTTAATGACTCAAATATCGTTTTCCCTATTCTGGGGTTGGTCATTCCCATTTTAATTTAACAAATTAAGCTGAAAGCTTATTTCAGGAAATGCTAGAACACTAAACTTCTCGTCAAATAGAACTTGTTCTTCTAGATTTTCTTCTAATTCTCTACCTTCTATGTGCGTCTTCTACATCGTCTAATATATTGTATTTGTTGAAACCGGCCCTTATAATCTCCTCACGTTCATTGTAAAACTCCTCACAATTTCTCTGAACTAATTCTGTTTGCTAGTCGCTCCATAGAAAAAACAACATAATTAATTCCCTAAAATAATTCTGCCCATCTGATACCTAATTGTGCTCGGCCATCTTCTTAACCTGAAATAGCCACTATTGTCACGTTAAGGAATACTACCTCCTAAAACTTAATCTCTTCCTCATTCCTAGTATTTCGACGAGACCTAATGCTAAATTCATAATTGGCTGCAAAATCGGCTAAACAGAGATCTTCGAATATATTTGGCCAAAGATGTTAGTTGAATCCTGAGGCAAACTTTGCAATTGCTGTCTAGATTTGAGCTTTTTAACTCGAAGATCTGGTAAACTTGTATCAATTAATTTATCCTTATGGCTTATATTGGACATTGACATCCCTAAACATCCCTAATAGGCAGCTACCTTAGCTGAGATCTCAGTGTCGCAAATGAATTTATGACCTATATTTTGCAACTTTTCCATAATACTTAAATTCCCTCACTCATAACTAGCAACAGCTTCCCTCATTAGCTTTTAAATGCCTCTTTGGGATTCATCTATATATAATTAATTATATAGCTGCAGCAATCATACGGATCCAATATGAACTGAATGTCCATATTGGCTCTCTGCATATAGAGAATGTGCTTATAACAAACATTAACCTTAATTTTAGCAAAAGTTATTTTCAGAAAAATTTGCGGCTTTTTCAGGCCAGATCTTAGAGCAAGTTTATATTCCTCATAACTGAGGTTCACATTTTCATGTGACAGAAAGTTTTCAAAATTGCTAAAGTGGGAAATAATGTCAGAAGACATAAGCATTGGGAAAATTTTTAATCCGCTAAAAATTCTATCGATGACGAGGTCTATTTTCAGCTTCATTAAAAATTAGCCTCAAGATCTCTGTTTGGGGCATTGGAGGATTGGATATCCCGAATCTAAAAATTTCTTGCCCTCTTACTTTTCGGAGGAAGGAAGCTAATTCTGAACTTTTTACATCTGTGGTAACGAACTGGTCGATAAAGGCTAAGTCCGGCGGAATTGAATTTCCGTTATTTTTTTTTTTTTTTTTTTTTTTTTATTAGACGTAGTCGTACAACGCTCAGTACGAACAAGTGGCCCATATGACACCAGGCCCGGGCCTGTTACGAATGACCCTAAGTAAAGTTAATGTTACAACCTCTACCCACTCCGACCTAAGGGCATAGGCGTATTACATATATAAACATAAATTAAACTAAAGAAATAGAAAATATTAAATGTAATGAGATAAATAGGTTACATATAAAAAGAAAAAAGGATAGGTTAAAATAAAGATGATTACAACTAATTACGAGCAAGGAAGGACAAGATCGCAGTTTTTATACCCGGAAGCGATGTTTCGGAACCGATAACGTGCCAAAGTCTGTTGTAGTCACTACATAGTATTCGAAAAGGTTCATGCAGAGAAAAGTTAGTTGTGCAAGTGGGAAGTATAAGCGGTGTGAAATTGCGGGTCCTTCTAGATAGAACAGAAATGTTAATTTGGCTCAACAGCTCGGAAAAGTCAATCTCACCATTCAAAAGTTTGTAAAGAAAAGTTACACCAAGCATTATTCTACGATTAGTTAAAGAAGGAAGGTTAATTAACTGAAGTCGACTAGAATAAGATGGAAGTTGTTCAGTTGGATCCCAGCGCAAATCACGAAAGGCAAAGAGTAAAAACTGTTTTTGTACTGATTCTAATTTGTTTTGATAAAACTCATATTGAGGAGACCAAACACAAGATCCATATTCTAATATGGGGCGGACTAAAGAAGTAAAAAGTATTTTGGTAGTATATGGATCCTTGAACTCCTTCGACCAGCGCTTTATAAAGCCAAGAACACTCTTAGCCCTACTAACAGCAGTCGATATATGCTGATTAAAACTAAGTTTGTGGTCGATTAAGATCCCCAAATCTTTTACAACCAAGGAAGTATTATTAATTTTTTCTAACGGGAAATTATTTAAAAAGTAACTCGTTAATTGGGGAGAACCTCTATACAAAGACATAACTTTGCACTTAGAACAGTTTAGAGATAACCAGTTAGTCCTACACCAACCCTGAAAAGCATTCAGGTCAGCTTGCAAGGTATGACATGAGAGAGAGTCTACGATGCGATTAGCGATTTTTACATCATCGGCATACATAAGAACTCTGGAATTTAAAAGAACGGTGGGGAGATCATTAATAAAAATGGTAAATAATAATGGGCCAAGGTGACTGCCCTGTGGGACTCCCCGATTCAACACAAATGATCTTAGAAAGAGAGGACCTAAAAAGAACCCTCTGCCTCCTATTGCTTAGATATGGTGAAATCCAAGCAAGCAGAGCATCCGGAAAGACCAACTAAATTTAGCTTATGTAATAGTAAGGCATGGTTTTCCGAATCGAAAGCCTTACTGAAATCCGTATATATAACATCAGTTTGCTTCTGTTTCTTAAAACCTTGGATTACAAAAGATGTAAACTGTGAAAGGTTAGTTGTGGTAGACCTATTCTTGACAAACCCATGCTGGTATGGCGAAAAAATAGATTTACATAAATGCTGTATTTGAGACGTCATAATTTTCTCAAACAGTTTAGGTATCGCTGACAATTTAGAAATTCATCTGTAATTAGTGACGTCGGATTTATTGCCACATTTGTGAAGAGGTAAAATAAACGAATCCTTCCATATAGTTGGAAACTCGGACAGTGTAACGGACAACTCACAAAACTTGAGTATAGGCGAGCACAATGACTCCGCACAGAACCTCAGAACACAAGCGGAAATACCGTCTGGGCCCGGTGAGTATACCGGCTTAATCGTCATTAGTTCCTTAGCTACCGAACTTTGCTTTATAGTAGGATTAAGAATACAGTTGGATTTCGTTATAGGATATGGATATATCTGACTAGAGTTGTACTTAGTAGATATGTACGTAGTCGAGAAGAAGTTAGCAAATAAATTAGAAATAGATTGATCAGAAGAGGCCGAATCATTATTAAAAACTGCAAACGATGGAAGGGAGATAGAATTTCGCTTTGAGTTAACGAAACTATAGAACTCTTTAGGATTTTCGGAAAATTGCAACTTACAACGTTGTAAGTAATTATTATAGCATTTAGAATTAGAAACAATAAAATTCGATTTAGCAACCAAGTAACGAGACAGATCCGATGATAGACCCGTGACTTTATATTTTTGTAATACCTAGACTTAAGATTCTTCAGTTTTGACAGCCCCCGCGTAAACCATGGTGATTTTTGCGTCACCACAGGAGACACTAGGGGTACACAGTCATTAAAGATCGAGTCAACAGTGGTATAAAATAAAGAAATGGCGGAATTCATATCCGTACAAGTGTATAAATTAGTCCAATCGGTATTAAGAAAGGCATTGTTTAGTGCGACAAAGTCAGTCTTCCGAAAACACCGGGTGCGTACCGTAGGATCACACTCGGAGATGGGCTCGCGGCTGGGAAACTCAATGGATAACTCTAAAGTTGGATGATAACTATCCTCTGGTAACACCATTGGACTAGTTCTAGATACTTCACAAAAGCTAGGATCAGAAGTAAAAATCAGATCCAGAAATCTGCCAGACGTATTAGAAATCGAATTCAGCTGGGCCAACGAAAGCTCAAGCAGACCATCAATAAAATCATGACACCCAGAGGGCAGCAACGTTTTGCTACCATTAACTGTTGACCAAGTCATAGTGGGCAGGTTAAAGTCCCCAAGGACAATTAATAAGTCTCTGTCAGAAAGTAGTTCAAGTATAAATTTAATAGAATCTAAGTGTAGTAAATAGGTTGGCCATTCCCGATTGGGGCGGAATGTAAGAACAAGTAACAAAAATGGAAAAACGAGTGAAAGATACCTTAACGCATATAAATTCAATAGTACTTGAGATAGGTATTGTTATCAGAACCGATGATAGGGCGGAATCTACAGCAATAAGAACTCCACCACCCCTGCGACCAGTACGATCACGTCTAAAAATATTGAAATTAGAGGGTAGAACTGTGGCGTCAAAAACGTCAGGTTTTAACCAAGTCTCAGTAAAGACAATTAGGTCAAAATCAAAAGACAGACTATCAACAAAGAGTTTAGTAAGTTTGGTATTAAGGCCTCTGACATTCTGATAGCCGACAGAGAAGGAAGTTGTTAGTTTTTTGATAGAGTAGAAGAAGGAATAGATAAGGAAGGAGTGGGAATAGATGAGGAAGAAAGAGAGAATAGATGGTGAAGGAATCCTTGTTTGGCACCGTGTCCTCCTTTTTCTGGATGTAAACTCCTTTACAATTAAACTTTTCGGCCAGAAGCTAGAACTGCAGGTACAGTCAAAGAACTCAATTGGAACACTGATTTTAAAAGATGAAATTTCTCTAGAATATGAAAATTTGAACTTTTCTATTGATATATTGGAGACATTCAGTTTAGCCCGAATGTGAGCCATGACATCATCCGATGTAGCATCAGGGAGAAGTCTCGAAACAAAAATGTGTTTTTAGGTGGTACTCCCACCAATGGTTTCGGCATTGCAGGTATTGCATCAGCTACCGCATTAATTGTAGCATCTGTTGCAACAAGTGGCACTCCGGCACTACTATCACTAGAATCCCTATCGGCAAAATCCATGGGTGTAGATTCTTGCACAGACAAAACGGACACTACAGACATCGTCTGCGGAATTGGAGTTTGCAATGGTTGAGAAGGGGTCGGAACCGATATAGATGTGGAGACCGGCAAACACAAGGACAAATCAGAAGTCTGTTTTCCTGCCTTCTTACGCTTTCGAGACTCAGTCAGTAGCGTTAAACTACTAAACTGAGACTCGACAGCTTTAAACTCTTGCGAGAGTTTAAGAAAACTGGCGGACAGACTCATCAGGTTATCCTTTGTTTGCCGCATGAAAAGTTCCATTTCATCTACCACGATACGGCATGACTCACATCCCCATTTGAGAAACTTTTTTTTTTGTTCTTTTTTTTTGATCGTCTATTGGGGCATCTTTCAGCCAAAACATGCCATGAATATGAGGAGAGCCCCTTTGCTGAAACTCAAGACGCCAATCAAATTTATATACAAAGTGGTCACCAAAAATACCTCCCTGACTTTTCATAACTTTTAATAACTCTCTATACCTATGTTCGAAATACCTTGCACAGGTCACAAAATCTGATCGGATAATTCTTTGTATGCCGGCATCATCAGATTCTTCATTTTGATGTAGAACTCCTTCTACAAATTCCCTATCTTCTTCACTAAAATAACATGAAACTACTTCGGATTCATAAAAATCAAGTTTTTGTACATTAATTGTAAAATTATGTTTCTTGTACAACTCTGTATTACGGATGTCAGACGGTTTGTGCCATAAAATCGTGTCCGTATTCCGTTCTACGTTTGAGGTGGAGCTCAGTGACCTCGGTATCATAAAATGCTCGTGGGATCGAAGTAACTATGCCCTGTTTCGCTAATAATCATGAAAGGAAGTCGAGGAGAAATTACTCGTTCCTCTACAATAGACAAATCTAATAGACAATCTGGAAGTGTGTTAAAATCTAAACCATGTGATAGATTGGGCAGGTTCTTGAAATATGGACAAAACAAGTGGAACAAAATGTAAAATTGCCATCAGTAGGAGGAAACTGATTAGCAATTTCAAAAATTGAATCTCTAAACTGATATTTACTTTCTAAGAAGCTCAGAGACTTTACTTCAACTTTATGAGGAAACCAGAATATAACTCTCCGGGAATATAACTCGTATCCAGTCGAGCTCGACGGTGTCCGGCTCTGTTTCGCTCTTGAACCTCGGAAATATAACTCGGATCCAGGTGAACTCGACGGTGTCCGGCTGTGTTTCGCTCTTGTTCCCCATGCATATAACGAGGATCCAGGCGAGCTCGACGGTGTCCGGCTGTGTTTCGTTCCTGTTCCTCGGCAATATAACTCGGATCCTGGATCCAGACGAGCTTGCCGATGCGCTTCGGTGTTCAGCTAAGGTGTACTTCGGATCCAAGCCAGCTCGACGATTTTCAGTCGTGTTTAGTTATTGTTCTGCAGCTCTGTATTCCGGATCTGGGCGAGATTAGCAACGCGATTCCGTATTTCAAAGACGTTGTGCAAGTCTAACTCGCAGGCTGCGACGCCTTTCAGAATGATTCTGAGCGTCGAGTTGACGGACAGCAGCCATGTATTGAGCATGGCGCTGATAGCGGGCACGACTTCGGTTCCGTGCTGCCCGTCGTCGGAACAGTTGTATTAGGTCAAATTAGAGTCTTTTAAAATAGTACCGTCTCGGAACTTGTTTTAAATATCAATCTGTGATTATTCGCTTACCTATTATAGATTGTTTTGATCCCACAAAAATTATAATTTGGTCGACTTACCTTTATCTATTTCTATATACCCACTTTCAACTAACTAACATTTCTACTACCTAAGTAAACCGTTATCTGAATTGAATTATTTTTTTTTTTTTAAATGGTCAAATATTTGGCAAACAGCATCCTTGCAAATTTAGTATAGTTTTGTTGTGACTTTCAACCACAAAACCTGTGGGTGGAAAGTCTTTACCCCCCATTTCCGATTCGTAGGTACCGAAAATAATAACCAATCAAAGAAAGGGCGGGTTATAGTTAAAAACAATTTGAAATATAAAGTCTAATTTTCGGCGTGTGTTTATTTGAGAGCTACATAATATACATATCTATTTATACAATTTTGAAGTGCCTAAGTTACTAACTTAGCTTGGTGATAATCAAAAAATCTTAGATTTTTGTTTAATTTGAATAAGACATATTTTCTCGAAGACTTACAAAGCTATTTTCACAAATTTAGTATGTAGACTTGTTAAGTAACCAGACAGATTATGATTTTTTGCCACGCCTATTTCCGCTTCTATAAATTAGAAAAAGCGATTGCCGACTACATTTTTTTTGACTCTCGAACCCAAATTCAGCACACCAATTACTTCTTACTGATTTCTACCAAGCTACTGAATCTTATTACAATAGGACTAGATACGTGGAAAAAATACTTATGAAGGTGTTGTACCAGGCGGTCCATAAGGGCGAAGGCCGTAGGCTGGTGGGGGCGCTAGAGTGCTCGGGTGTTTGTAAGTGTGTGTGAGATAGCATTTGCTAAGTATGAGGCATGTAAAAAGAATTTAAAAGACGTTCATTTGGTCTTCGAAATTTAAAAAATTCTTTTACCTGGTGCTTACTTACCTAGTTAATTTTTTCTTTTCTCTTCTCACAGTGAACCTAAAATTTGAATTCGTCTTTAAATAATTCCCACTGCAACCGTAAAGATTTTGTTGTTTCGTTGTGATCAATTTGTAGTATTCCATTATCACCACAACTTTTCGTAATCCTCTTTAAGTTTTCGATTTTTCTTAAATTCTTTTCCAAGTCATTAACCGTGCTTTCACTTTTTAGTCGCCTTATTCATTTTTTTTTTGTTACTTAAATGGGATAGTTACCATATATTTTCCAAACGCATCATTCTTTTGTTATTTTGTTAAAATTATCTTCACATTCGTCGGCTTCTGTATCGTGTTCTTCCAACTCCCGAAAACGATCAATATCTGTGTCGTCTATTGTTGTGGTTAAGAAGGTCTCTCTGCACAATGAGCAGCCCATTACATTAGTGCACTTCTTATTGCTTGAATGGTTCAATCGTTTCATACATAGTTGCATTCCTTTAGCATTTTCCAACCTTTTCTTAGGTGATAGTGCTTTAAATTTATGAAGTGTGTTATGCCAACTGATCTGACTCTCATATAATTGTAAAGCCTTCCTGTCAAATTTCCCAAGTAGAACAAATTTGTTTTAATTTTAATCAAGTGCACTGAATTTTATTTTTTGAATATACATTTCGCCTGTTCTTTTGTCTATCGTAAGTAAATCTCACCATATCCAAATGTTGCTTGAGTTGACGGACCTTTACCTTACATTTCTCCTCGGTAACATTAGGGTTCTCATTACCGGGTGTTTCCCCGCGACACCTATTGCTGTCTTCAAAACTCTCTAACATAGTTGCATCTGCTTCAATGTCTTCCGAATTACTAGTGCCCTGCTTGCTTGACCTTTGGCTATTAATCTGTCTGCTTTATTTAAACCTTCCTCATATTATCTCTCTGTGAAGTAGTGGTGGTCGGTTACTTTACTCTGTAACTATGAAGTTGGCTATAGTAACTAATCCATTGCTTCTGTATCTCACTTACTAGCATCTAAATCATCTAACTTCCTTAACTTTTAATACAACTCGTGCTGCTTCGCTAACAATTTTTCAGTTTTGTTAGAGAACATTTTTATCTTATGTATCTTTGAATAGGATATCGATATATGTAAGTATATAATAATAATAATAATATAGATTGATGTACTTATAACTATTTTAATTTATATCTTATCTGATGATCCTAGTCGCCGCTGCTTGTCCGCCAATGGGTAGAGTTCGCCGTTTATCTTACTACTAGTTCGTCTTCCCTTTAAACTCGCCACGACTCCGGTCGCCTCTACTTCTTCGTCTTGCGGGCACCTGCCACCGTCCTTCTCTCGTCACTGCAACTGTCTTGTTGCCTTGCTGCTTCTTTGCAACTGTGTCGTTGCTCTGCTGCTGTTTTGATGCCTTCTTGCAACTCATTGTGTACATATAGACTAGTTAAAATTTTTTTTCGATATTAGGGCTTCGAATACGCCACACTCTAACTCGGTAACATTTTTTTTTTACCGCCGTCGAAATTGCAGCTGCTCGACTAGACAAAATGCTTTTATTTAACTCGGTCGGACGCGGTTTTTATTTATTAAGTAATAATATTTTGCTTTTATATTATACCTTGTCTCTTACCACTGGTGGGGGAAAACAAGAATTATTTTATTTTGCTACCTTTAGCTGATCTTAGCATTTACACTTGCATAAGAATCCAGTCTTTAAGGAGCTGATTCAATCTCTGAGTCTCTTACCACTGGTGGGGGAAAACTACAGAGTTCCTTTTTATCGAAGGACCAAAATGAATAGGGCTAAATCTTACTCTTAAATTCAATTATTTAAAATCCGCATTAAAGGGCGAAGCGAGGAGCATGGTAGCTCATTTATTGTCAGTTTCAGCTGACAGTTATAGTGCCGGTTGGGAACTGTTGACCAAGCGGTACGAAAATAATCGGAGGGTATTTTCCGAACAATTAAATCGGATCGTTGATCTACCGATGATCAACAGTGAATCCGCGAAGAGTGTAAAAGGAGTGATTGACATAATTAATGAGTCAGTGCACTTAATTAAAATTAAAGCAAATTTGTCCGATGAAGTTGACGTAATATTCGCACAACTCGTACTTAGGAAATTTGACAGGGAGGCTCTACAATTGTATGAGAGTCAGATTAGGAAAACAAAGCAGATACAAATAATATCTGATGTCATGGAATACTTGGAGCAAAGATATTGCTCGCTAAGTGCCATGAGAGAGGAAGAGAAAAAACCGGTGCAAAAAACGCCGGTTGCGGGTTTTAAAGATAGTTGTCCGATCTGCAAAGATCCTTGGCATAGCGCACCTCTGTGCTATAAGTTAAAAGCGCTAACACCTAAAGAAAGGGTGGAAATAGCCAAAAAAGTACAATTGTGTACACGATGTTTGAAGCATTCAAGCCACAAGAAATGCACCAATGAAATGGTCTGCTCATTATGCAGCAAGGGACACCATACCCTTCTTCATTTTGGGGAAAAACAGGCGAATGTAAATACTTGTGTTACGGCACAACAAAAATTGTTGGCCACAGCCCTAATACAAGTTTAAAAAATAAATGGAGAATATGAAACGTTAAGAAAAGTCATCTTAAGGTTGAGGCGATTGTGTTGCCAAAGTTAATGAAAGCTCTTCCATTATAAACGGTAAACGTGGATATGTCAAAATGGCAATCCTACGTACTAGCTGATCCTACCTTTAATAAACCTGGTAAGGTTGATATAATAATGGGGGTTCACGTATATACCCAAATCTTAAAAGGGGGAGTTACAAAGATACTCAATTTGGTTGGATCGTCTCGGGATGCACCAAATCGAAAAGTAATAAATCTGTAGTGGCAACAACAATATATGTCACAGGTATGCAACAGCGTTGGGAGAAGAACAAAGGTAAACGTGAAAATAAATACAATACAATTCAAAACAAACTCAACAACAAAATTTAAGAAATAAGTCAGCATTTGACTCCTCCAGCAGGACCTCACCTTGGAGGTAAGATAAAACCTGAGGTAAAAGAAATAATTCTTCAAAGTAAAAAAGAAATAAAGTTATGCCCCCCGGCAGGACCTCATTTCGGAGGTACAGTGAAACTTGGGAAAGAAAAAGTGGATATCCCAGTACAAAATAAGAATATTCAGGTGGCAATGGTTGAATTAAATAATGATTATAAAAAAAATAATGTCAAAATAGATTCCGGTATTAAATTGTCCGAATCTGCATTGCAAAAAGGGCAGACAAGGCAAAATAGTTATAAAAGCACAACATCTAAGAATAAACAGAATAATAGCTCAAATTTTAGCTATCAGCGATATTTAAAAAAAGTGGAGCAAAGATCAGATTGGAACAAGTCGAAAAGTAAAAGTAGTTATTTTTTAAATTTTCCACCATATAAAAAGGCTAGAAGTCAACATAGTAATGCACATCAGCAGTGGGTAGATATCCCGAAACAAAAATTGTTAAGCATTGGGCGATATTAGTAATATGTCAAATATAAAATAATATGAAATCCAGTAGAAGCCCATTTGGTAAGCCATACAGCAGAGTTGGTAAGAATAGGAAGTCAGTTACAATCGGTAAAGGAACATCAGATTAACTAGGTTTTGATCGTCCATCATGTAACTTTTCATGCTTCTTTAACAAAAGTTATCTTACTAATGATAATATTAATAAAAATTTGTATAAGACAATTAACTATAAAAATAAATTCCAACACGTCGCATTTGGCGGCCCTTGGCAGAATGTTTAAGAATAAACACCGTGTCCATCTGAAGCGGCTTCACCAAATCAGATACACTAAAGAAAATATAATACAACTGTACTTTTGTCACAAATAACTTACATAGCATATGACTAGAATTACAATCAGCCACACGCGTTGTGGGAAAAAAACACTGTAATTGTAAACTAACCCAAAACGATCACAACGGCAGGATTTCAAGTGGCCGACGCCGTGCCCAAAATAATAATAATTTTTCAACCCCCGAATACGTGGGTGTGACTCGTACTAGAATAAGATCTCCTAAGAACAATTGTGACCTCCTAGAGCCTAAGATTCCCTATATAAACTCCGTACTTTAGTAAATAAAATCAGTTCATATTTTGAATTCAACGAGTGAAGATTGGGTTATTCTTTCCTTCGCCCTGAAAGCCCTATTCACAGTCAGTTAAGATTATTTGTTAAAAAAAAAATATATATATATATATAAAATAAAGAAAATAAATAAAAAATCAGAATGTCATTTTTTTTTTTTTTTTTTGTTTTTTTATAGACGTAGTCGTACAACGCTCAGTACGAACAAGTGGCCCATATGACACCAGGCCCGGGCTTTTACGAATGACCCTAAGTAAAGTTAATGTTACAACCTCTACCCACTCCGACCTAAGGGCATAGGCGTATTACATATATAAACATAAATTAAACTAAAGAAATAGAAAATATTAAATGTAATGAGTTAAATAGGTTACATATAAAAAGAAAACAGGATAGGTTAAAATAAAGATAATTACAACTAATTACGAGCGAGGAAGGACAAGATCGCAGTTTTTATACCCGGAAGCGATGTTTCGGAACCGATAACGTGCCAAAGTCTGTTGTAGTCACTACATAGTATCCGAAAAGGTTCATGCAGAGAAAAGTTAGTTGTGCAAGTGGGAAGTATAAGCGGTGTGAAATTGCGGGTCCTTCTAGATGGAACAGAAATGTTAATTTGGCTCAACAGCTCGGAAGAGTCAATCTCACCATTCAGAAGTTTGTAAAGAAAAGTTACACCAAGCATTATTCTACGATTAGTTAAAGAAGGAAGGTTAATCAACTGAAGTCGACTAGAATAAGATGGAAGTTGTACAGTTGGATCCCAGCGCAAATCACGAAAGGCAAAGAGTAAAAACTGTTTTTGTACTGATTCTAATTTGTTTTGATAAAACTCATATTGAGGAGACCAAACACAAGATCCATATTCTAATATGGGGCGGACTAAAGAAGTAAAAAGTATTTTGGTAGTATATGGATCCTTGAACTCCTTCGACCAGCGCTTTATAAAGCCAAGAACACTCTTAGCCCTACTAACAGCAGTCGATATATGCTGATTAAAACTAAGTTTGTGGTCGATTAAGATCCCCAAATCTTTTACAACCAAGGAAGTATTATTAATTTTTTCTAACGGGAAATTATTTAAAAAGTAACTCGTTAATTGGGGAGAACCTCTATACAAAGACATAACTTTGCACTTAGAACAGTTTAGAGATAACCAGTTAGTCCTACACCAACCCTGAAAAGCATTCAGGTCAGCTTGCAAGGTATGACATGAGAGAGAGTCTACGATGCGATTAGCGATTTTTACATCATCGGCATACATAAGAACTCTGGAATTTAAAAGAACGGTGGGGAGATCATTAATAAAAATGGTAAATAATAATGGGCCAAGGTGACTGCCCTGTGGGACTCCCGATTCAACACAAATGATCTTAGAAAGAGAGGACCTAAAAAGAACCCTCTGCCTCCTATTGCTTAGATATGGTGAAATCCAAGCAAGCAGAGCATCCGGAAAGCCAACTAAATTTAGCTTATGTAATAGTAAGGCATGGTTTTCCGAATCGAAAGCCTTACTGAAATCCGTATATATAACATCAGTTTGCTTCTGTTTCTTAAAACCTTGGATTACAAAAGATGTAAACTGTGAAAGGTTAGTTGTGGTAGACCTATTCTTGACAAACCCATGCTGGTATGGCGAAAAAATAGATTTACATAAATGCTGTATTTGAGACGTCATAATTTTCTCAAACAGTTTAGGTATCGCTGACAATTTAGAAATTCATCTGTAATTAGTGACGTCGGATTTATTGCCACATTTGTGAAGAGGTAAAATAAACGAATCCTTCCATATAGTTGGAAACTCGGACAGTGTAACGGACAACTTACAAAACTTGAGTAAAGGCGAGCACAATGACTCCGCACAGAACCTAAGGACACAAGCGGGAATACCGTCTGGGCCCGGTGAGTATACCGGCTTAATCGTCATTAGTTCCTTAGCTACCGAACTTTGCTTTATAGTAGGATTAAGAATACAGTTGGATTTCGTTATAGGATATGGATATATCTAACTAGAGTTGTACTTAGTAGATATGTACGTAGTCGAGAAGAAGTTAGCAAATAAATTAGAAATAGATTGATCAGAAGAGGCCGAATCATTATTAAAAACTGCAAACGATGGAAGGGAGATAGAATTTCGCTTTGAGTTAACGAAACTATAGAACTCTTTAGGATTTTCGGAAAATTGCAACTTACAACGTTGTAAGTAATTATTATAGCATTTAGAATTAGAAACAATAAAATTCGATTTAGCAACCAAGTAACGAGACAGATCCGATGATAGACCCGTGACTTTATATTTTTTGTAATACCTAGACTTAAGATTCTTCAGTTTTGACAGCCCCCGCGTAAACCATGGTGATTTTTGCGTCACCACAGGAGACACTAGGGGTACACAGTCATTAAAGATCGAGTCAACAGTGGTATAAAATAAAGAAATGGCGGAATTCATATCCGTACAAGTGTATAAATTAGTCCAATCGGTATTAAGAAAGGCATTGTTTAGTGCGACAAAGTCAGTCTTCCGAAAACACCGGGTGCGTACCGTAGGAGATGGGCTCGCGGCTGGGAAACTCAATGGATAACTCTAAAGTTGGATGATAACTATCCTCTGGTAACACCATTGGACTAGTTCTAGATACTTCACAAAAGCTAGGATCAGAAGTAAAAATCAGATCCAGAAATCTGCCAGACGTATTAGAAATCGAATTCAGCTGGGCCAACGAAAGCTCAAGCAGACCATCAATAAAATCATGACACCCAGAGGGCAGCAACGTTTTGCTACCATTAACTGTTGACCAAGTCATAGTGGGCAGGTTAAAGTCCCCAAGGACAATTAATAAGTCTCTGTCAGAAAGTAGTTCAAGTATAAATTTAATAGAATCTAAGTGTAGTAAATAGGTTGGCCATTCCGATTGGGGCGGAATGTAAGAACAAGTAACAAAAATGGAAAAACGAGTGAAAGATACCTTAACGCATATAAATTCAATAGTACTTGAGATAGGTATTGTTATCAGAACCGATGATAGGGCGGAATCTACAGCAATAAGAACTCCACCACCCCTGCGACCAGTACGATCACGTCTAAAAATATTGAAATTAGAGGGTAGAACTGTGGCGTCAAAAACGTCAGGTTTTAACCAAGTCTCAGTAAAGACAATTAGGTCAAAATCAAAAGACAGACTATCAACAAAGAGTTTAGTAAGTTTGGTATTAAGGCCTCTGACATTCTGATAGCCGACAGAGAAGGAAGTTGTTAGTTTTTTGATAGAGTAGAAGAAGGAATAGATAAGGAAGGAGTGGGAATAGATGAGGAAGAAAGAGGAATAGATGGTGAAGGAATCCTTGTTTGGCCCCGTGTCCTCCTTTTTCTGGATGTAAACTCCTTTACAATTAAACTTTTCGGCCAGAAGCTAGAACTGCAGGTACAGTCAAAGAACTCAATTGGAACACTGATTTTAAAAGATGAAATTTCTCTAGAATATGAAAATTTGAACTTTTCTATTGATATATTGGAGACATTCAGTTTAGTCCGAATGTGGGCCATGACATCATCCGATGTAGCATCAGGGAGAAGTCTCGAAACAAAAATGTGTTTTTTAGGTGGTACTCCCACCAATGGTTTCGGCATTGCAGGTATTGCATCAGCTACCGCATTAATTGTAGCATCTGTTGCAACAAGTGGCACTCCGGCACTACTATCACTAGAATCCCTATCGGCAAAATCCATGGGTGTAGATTCTTGCACAGACAAAACGGACACTACAGACATCGTCTGCGGAATTGGAGTTTGCAATGGTTGAGAAGGGGTCGGAACCGATATAGATGTGGAGACCGGCAAACACAAGGACAAATCAGAAGTCTGTTTTCCTGCCTTCTTACGCTTTCGAGACTCAGTCAGTAGCGTTAAACTACTAAACTGAGACTCGACAGCTTTAAACTCTTGCGAGAGTTTAAGAAAACTGGCGGACAGACTCATCAGGTTATCCTTTGTTTGCCGCATGAAAAGTTCCATTTCATCTTCCACGATACGGCATGACTCACATCCCCATTTGAGACCCTTTTTTTGATCTAAAAGATCCTTTACCCTGCATGTAAAGCCGGCGCACTTAACATGTACTGTAGTTTTACACAACCAACAGTAAATAAAACTATTCAGGGGTGGGGCGGGATGCAAACAATTTTTAACCGAACAGACAGGCATTATGAGTGAATTAGATGAATTGGTGACCAAACAAATAAAAATGAGATATGTATTGGTATTAAAATATATAACTCACTCTGAGGTCCAGAAATAATAAGCAAGCGAGAATTGGGGGTGCACAAGGGTTAAAAGATAAAGAGAGCACTATAGGGTCTAAATTACAGACACACAACAGACTGCAGTATGAGCGCAAATAACGGCGACGAGTGAAACGAAAACGAGAGAAAAAAAAAAAGTTAAAGAGCGCGAGCGCGGGAGCTAGAAATCACAAAAACAAAAACACTGCAACAAGATCTCACAGAAATTGCAAGACAACAACAAATGAGCGTTGCTTCTGATTTACAAGAAAGAAAAAAAGAAAAAAGGTGGGAAAGAGAGAAAGAAAAGAAAAAAAAAACCAACAAAGGTTTTAACAGAATTAAGGTTGTTAAAAATTATTAACACAAACACACAAAAACGCAAACGAGTGATATGGTGCAAGATAGATTTAATATTATAATTAGAAGAAAAGAAAAGTTAGCCAATATAACTTTGAATATTACAAATTTATTTCAGAAAATAACTCATTATATAAAACTTCAACATTTGAGTGCAAGAACATAATCTTATTCACCTTATCATCTGTGGTTGCTTTTTTACAACGTTTGAATGAATAAGGTTTTTGGCATACATACAACCAGACAAACACAGTTATACGTAAGACTTTGCAACTTCACACATATATAACCTTGCATCAGACAATTACAAAGACGAGGCGAACACAATAATTTATTAATTTAACAAATTTCTTTGTAATTTAATATTAATAAATTATATATACTTTTATTTTAGCCAAAATTTACGCTTACGTTCGCATTTTTTGCGTTTGCGTCATTTTCTTTGACTCATCTGTACAGATGAATGACAAAACATATTTACTGTTCCAGTGGTGTACAACATGAAAAAAAGTGACATATACTGTACTCACATACAAAGAGTACATTTATTACTGTCACTCACTCTATGTGAGTACAGTATTTTTACTGTACTCGGTTCTTATAGCTACTCGAATTTACTGTACATCAGAGAATGAGTACAGTATTTTTAAGAACACTTAACTACTGTACAGTACTATGATGTTGGAAAAGAATACATTCAAGCAGACCTCTATTGGACATATGAAGCAGGTAATGGTGGAACAAATACCCAAGAACCATTACTATATCCCGCAACACTGTGTACTAAAGCCCGAAAGTACCACCACCAAGGTAAAAGTTGACTGCGGACATTGAAAAAATGTATCGTCAAGTTTGGATGAACCCTGCCGATCAATTTAATCAGATGATTGTGTGGAGAGAGGATCCAAGTCAAGAACTAAAGTTTTATCGTTTAAAAACGATGATTATGGAACAACATCAGCCCCATATTTAGCGACAAAGTGTCTGGAATATTTGGCGCTTAAAAACATGGAAAATTTGTCGTCTGGAGCATTGGCATTAAAAAATGACTTCTATGTTGATGATTGTCTTACAGGGGCAGATAGTTTACCAGAAGCCCTGCAAATAAGACACGAGCTGCTAGAAATCTTGAGACCTAAGGGTTTCAACTTACGGAAGTGGTGTTCAAATAGCAGTCAACTTCTAAAAGAAATTCCAAAGGAGGATACGATTGCTGACATCAATCTCGGTGACACACTGGAACAAACAAGTGTCAAAACATTGGGATTCATATGGGCACCCAAAGAAGATCAATTATGTGGAAAGGCTCAAAGGCACACAAAAGGAATAACAAGACGAGTGGTGCTATCTGAAGTCGGTCAAATCTTCGATCCTCTAGGCCTATTCGCATTGGTAGTGGTAAGAGCGAAAATGTTTCTTCAACATGTTGCTACCGAACGAATTGAGACGGATGGTGAGCTGCCGCAGTATTTGGAGAAGCAATGGCAAGCCTATCGAGAGGATGTACAGGCATTAAACCACATGAAAATTCCAAGGCATGTTTTTGATGGCAAGGTCCCCACTACGATGGAACTGCATACATTTGTTGATGCATCAAAAAAGGCGTATGGAGCGGCAGTTTATATCCGGTCAACCTATAAAAATGGCAAAATTTCGGTCAGATTGTTGTGCGCCAAGTCGAGAGTAACTCTCCTTGAAAAGCAGACGCTGCCCCGGCTGGAGCTATGTGCAGCTGTACTAGGAGCTGAACTCACGGATAGAGATCGACAGGGTCTCCAATTAGGATCAGAAGGTGTTGAATCATTTCTCTGGTCAGACTCAACAGTAGTACTCTCGTGGATTAATTCACGGGCATCACATTTCCACACGTTTGTGGCTAATCGGTTGACAAAAATACACGCAGTATCACATCCAAGGCAATGGCGTCATGTGTCATCAGCGCTCAACGCAGCTGATGTTCAGCAGCCCAGCGTCGCACACATACATTATGGTTGTATGGACCACTATTTTTGCATGGACCACAACGTGGCTGGCCAGCACCATTTAAGCCTACAGAGCACACGATGGATACCGCTGAGATGAAAACCAAGGTATTCAGTAATGAATGGATATATACGGTAAATCACAGAAATTCATTTTACCGGCTACAGCGAATAGTGGCGTATGTGCTACGGTTTTGTCACAAGCAGAACGGGAAACCAGCGACTCAGTAAGAGTTGGAAGAGTTGGATCAAGCACGAATAATAATCATCAAGCACATTCAGGAAACGGGATTTGCATATGAATTACGGCACTTAAAGAAACGACCTTATCAACCATTGAATCGCAAAAGCATGGTGGCAACATTGCCACTAATACTGGATGAACATTCAATTATACGAGTAGCAACTCGGCTACAACAAGCACCAGTATCAACGGAAACAAGGAATCCATATCTCTGGTGGTAAAAATGATACTAAGGAAACTTCATGAAGAGAATCTTCATTGTGGACATGAGGCACTACGCGGAATAGCTCGACAACAGTACCACATCATTAAGGTGAAGCCGATGGTCCGGGATGTGATCCAGGGCTGCGTAGCATGCACCAAGTACCGGCCTCAGTTCTTTAAACAAGTCATGTGCGACTTACCCGAGCACCGGGTATCTCAGAATAGACCCTTTCTCAACGCCAGAGTAGACTATTGTGGACCATTCTGGATCCACCATAAAGTTCGAGGAAAACGTCCCGACAAGGCTTACATTGCAGTATTTGTATGCTTTGCAACCAAGGCAGTCCACCTGGAGTTGGTCGGAGACCTGTCCACCGCCTCATTTGTAGGTGCGCTTCAGCGTTTCATTGGACGCAGAGGAAGATGTCAGACATACTGCGACAATGCAACAAACTTTGTTGGAGCAAACAACCAACTGAAGGAGCTGAACGATACAATACACCCAGAAAAGGCAGCAGGTACTATGAAGGAGTTTTGCAACCAAAAAGGAGTGCAATTTAAGTTCATACCACCGCGGTCTCCACATTTCGGAGGATTATGGGAAGCTGCGGTGACAATGTCAAAGAAGGCATGATGGTAATTCTAAAGGAGGATAATGTGCCAATCTTGCAGTGGCCGATTGGACGAATTGTCAAATTATATCCAGGCCTGGATGGATACGTCCGCGTGGTAGACGTTAAAACAGCCAGAGGCACCTACAAGCGCGCCATTCATAAATTGGCTCCTTTGCTTAGAGAGACGGGTATAACACGTAAAATCGAAGCCGATGAAACCAATTCCCAAAGAAGACCCTGGGATCGAGGACACTGCATAACCAAAGACAAAAAGACGTTTGTCAGTCGGTCTGCCACCGTTGGCATTGACGTTCTGCCTAATGCTCAAAGGACCAACATCACTCGATTCAACTCCAAACCAGGCATATACTACGAAAGTATTGGCACAGGAAGAATGGCAACGTCTGACTGGACTATCGTAGCATTTTACGATCTCGAACCATATTGGGCTGACCTGAAGACATTTTCAGACGGATTAGTAAAAGTAGCAGAAATATGCTTGTTAATACCTTTATTACCTTTTCCAGAGGCATGCACAGCAATGCAGAGACACTTCGAGCATGTCAACTCAGAGCTACGAACAGGAAATGAACTTCTTCACATAGAACGCCTACGACGATCGCCTTTGGATATAATTGGGAACATAGCGAACGGCTTATTTGGTGTGCTGGACTCAAAGTATGCAACAGAGATGTCAAGCACCATACGAAAGGTTAAATCACATGAAGACTATTTATTGACATTGCTACAAAACCAGACATCTGTAATTGATTCAACAATAAATATCATCAAGCGAGACGCAGCCACAATTGAAAATCAGATGAAACTAATGGAACAACAAATGAACGACATAACTAAGGTCCAGGACAATGCGATAAAGGCATTACAATGGTACATCACTCTAACTACTCAGATGACAGTTATTGCAGGGAATTTGCAACGAATTCAAACCGAAGCAAATAGCAAAACTAAAAGCTAACAAACATGACGAAATTCTTAAAATAAAAGTTCTGGGCAGGCAAGAGGTCCGTATTGAGAGGCAGAAAGGACGAAGGGAGATGCCTCAGTGCAAAAACTGCCTCTTATTTGGCCACACGGCCAAATACTGTCATCTCGACCGGTTATGTCGCATCTGTGCTGGCCCACACCACTCAGTCAAATGTCCTTTTGTTGGCCAGTCACCCAAATGTGGCAATTGTGGAGGTTGCCATCGTGCCACATACAGGGGATGTGCCTATTATAAAGCCGAATTGGCCAAATTTCTCGTCGATCAGCGTCCAGTCCATTAAAAGGAACAGCAGCACAGACAAAAGAGAGAAAATGAGCATGAGTTATCAATAGAACCATCTAAAGCTAAAAATTACTTACTTGAAACCCAGCAGCATCCGTCTGTACCATCTCGTCAATTGTCTCGTCCAGAAACTCGTCCTTCATGCTTGTCTCCAGCTCCAGTACCTGAAAATAAAACAAATCTGACATTAAAAACAACTATAAAATGACAAATACTCACCCCAAAATTTACAACAGCAATCAGCAGCTCTTTGTCCAGCGTCGTATGCATCGTCCCGTCCACTTTTTCCAGCATTTCGTCCAGCAAGTCCGTCTGCAGCAAATGTACCTGAAAATAAACCAAAATTAAAATCTAACTCACCAAACAAACATAAAAACTCACCTGTTAACCTGTTAGATATAGTGGGAGTGCACTTCGTCGCGTCCGGTCTTTTTCTGTGTAAATTCCGTCCTATCTGTGATCGTAAATCTCGTAGTCCTGCAATTTAGTAATCTGTTAGTGTAGCAGCCTCACTTCTGTTGTTACTCACGTTCCGTCGGCCGCCAGTCTGCATCGCAAGTGGAAAAATTAAATCATATTTTTTTTCCCGGCCTCCTGCTGCGTCGGTCCCTTGGTGGTCGGAGGGGCGCGGGGTGCCTTTATTCTGTATCACCCAACTTTTTTCTCCGCATCTGTGTTAGTGGGGTGCTAGTCGCACCTTTCAACAAATTTTTCATCCACCCACGCTGTAAGTAAAAAAGTAAAGAAGCAATTGGTGTGATAACCAGCTGTTGGCGGACCTGCCAAGTCGGTCTCGAAAGCTCTCCAGGGCTATCACTTGGGAGTCGAGCTTTCACCTCAAAACTTTTAAGCCGGGGTTCTTGATCACCTCCCACCAGACTAGCAGCATAGCAACGCAACAGCCTAAGTCTTGCTGACGTACGCGGTGTCCTATCTGGCAGAGGCGCTGCTTCCCATCGCACGGTGCCTGGTTCAAATCCGCTGAGTGGAGCGAAAAAATTTAAAAATAAATCTGGAGCATTTTTATTTATTTATTTATTTTTTTTTTTCTTTCTAACGCGGTTCTCCAAGTACCTGGTTCGACTCCGCTGTGAGGAATTAAAATTAAATTTCAAATTTTTCTATTTGAAATTTAATTTCATTTAACTTCTTCGATACCCTTCGGCACGGTAGGGGTTCAAATCCGCCGCGGGTAATATAGGAGTCAATAAATTATTTTTTATTTTATTTATTTAATAATTATACCATACACCCATAGGGTGAAATGGCCATGTCCGTCTGTCCGTCCGTCCGTCCGTCCGTCCGTCTGTATGAACACCTAGATCTCGGAGACTATAAGAGCTAGAGCCACCAAATTTGGTATGTAGACTCGTGTCATATGTACGCTTATCGAGTTTGTTTCAAATGTTTGCCACGCCCCCTACCGCCCCCGCAAATGATATAAAACCGATTTTCTTAAACACCATAGCAACTAGAGACACAAAATTTGGTATGTATATTTGCTTAGTAAACGCGCACATTTTGTATTTATAAAAATTTTGCCACGCCCACTACCGCCCCCGCAAATTAAATAAATCCGATTTTCTCAAAAACTATTCTAGCTAGAGACACAAAATTTGGTATGAATATTTGCTTAGTAATTGCGCACATTTTTGATGTGTAAAGATTTTGCCACGCCCCCCTCCGCCCCCGTAATTTGAAAAAACTCGATTATCTCCCGTAATTTTCTACCTTGTGCAATCAAATTTAGCACACTTAAATTTGATACTAATATCAAGCAAAATACTAAATTTTCAAAATCGGAATAAAAATAGCCAAGTTATGCATATAAACGTTTTTCCATATGGCCGGAATTGGCCGTTGGCTGGTGGGGGCGCTAGGGTGCTCGTATGCTTGAGTGAGCAAAATACTAAGATATGCTTGTAAAAAGCATGGAAACCGATTTTTTTAAAAATACGAAAATGCATTGGTTATTATAAATTTAAAATATTTGTTTTACTGGTGTATGGTATATCCAAGTCGGCGAGACGACTTACTTACTTCATTTTTATTCTACCATTGCACACCGAGTGGCCCATATCCCCGCTGATTGCCTGTTTTATCCAAAGGAAGCCGAGACGGAGCGGTATAACTCCCAACGCTCACCAGGGGGAAATGCCTGGTCGTCAGGCCGTAGATAATGGAAGGCGAGGAGCTAATCGTGTTTGGGCGTAGTAGATTGCTGCTACATTCGCCTCCAATCTATGACGAGTTGCCATTGCGAGCGGCTGCTAGCAAGCAAGAGGACACTCCAAAGAGATCGCGGGACGCCATGAGCCCAGATGGAGAAGCCACTAACGCTAATGCCTGCGCCCCACCGAAAAGGTCAAAATTGCAGCCTGTCTGCAATGAACTTACGGAAATGGGCATACTATTGGAGGAAATCTCGGAGAGGATCAAGCCTGAGAAGGAAGGAGGCAAGAGGGCCATCACCAACGCCCTTCGTGAAAAGGTGGAGAGGCTGAAAGAGCTGCAGGCGGAAGTCAGCTCCCGGTGCAGCGGACATTCGATCGAGTCAGTTTCGTCGGATGCATGTCCCAATTGCTCGAAGGCGCCACCTGAGCGTGCCAGCCGTGGGCAGCAGACAGACGCAATGTCCTCCAGGACCACGCTATCCCGGACTACTCAGACTTCACCAGTGGCAAAGCGAGTAGACAAGGCACCGGGTCCATCTGAACCGGCTGGAAAGCAACTGCGGCAGCCGAGTGCTCACGCACCCAAGCAGCGTCCTAAAAAGCGGCAACCTGTAGAATCCCAGCAGCAGCAGCAGGCTCCACCTACTCCTCAAGGCGACAAACCGCACCACACAACAGCGGACATCGGGTCAACCGAGGACAATCAAGGCTGGAAAACAGTCGGCCCATCAAAGCCTCGACGTGGCGCATCCTTGCAGCAGGTCAAACCAAGAATCAGGCATAGACCGGATGCAATTCTGATCGAGGCCAGCGGCGGGCTCAGTTATAGCCAAGTCTTAACTATGGTGACCAGGCGTACGGATGGTAAACTACTCCACGTCCGTGAGCATGTCTCCAGAGTACGTCGCACAGCCAAAGACGCGCTGCTACTGGAGCTTCGCAAGGACTCGGCTACGAGTACACAATCGCTCCAGCATGATATCACCCAAGTACTGGGCGCATCAGCCGATGTGAAGGCCCTCGCACAGCTTAGAACGGTAGCAATCTTCAACCTAGATGCAGCGGTGACACCTGAGGAGATTCTAGCGAAGCTATCCTCGCAAGCGAAGGTAGAAATGAACGCGCTAACAGTCAAAAGCCTTCGGGCAGGTCTTAGGAACTACCAGACGGCAATTTTGAGCGCACCTGAGGCTGTGGCTCAGAAGCTTATCGAACTTGGTCGCGTAGAGATAGGCTGGGCTAAGTGCCGAATTAGAGAGCTCGAGCAGCGGCCATTGCGCTGTTTCAAGTGCCTAGCTACTGGCCACATCGCCGCGAAGTGCTCAAGCGAGGAGGACAGATCAGACTGTTGCTTCAAGTGTGGTGTAGCAGGCCACAAGGCAGCCGTCTGTCCCTCAGTGGAACCGCACTGCTTTCTCTGCGCTGCACAGGACTTAAACCCAAGAAACCAGGCGTGTCGAGGACCCAAAAGTAGCTTAAATGACCCAGCCAGCCATAAAGATCCTCGGACGCTCGTGGTAGATTGCTGTTGGAAGCTTTCGCCAACTTAAGCATCTCTTTGCTAAACGTTGGTTCCCAGAACACCTTCAGAAGGGCCGGCACAGGATCTATTGTAAATCTCTCATTTGCCAGCGATAGTATCGCCGCCTCAGCCACTTGGAGAGTGGGATCAACGTACTCGGCGAGTGACCACGATGTCATCACCTTCACCATCGGCGACAGCAGGCACCCGCTTCCAAGGACGCAACAATTCCGGAGGGTTTTTAAGCCGGAAACCCTCAACCCGCAACTCTACCGTCACAACCTGGATGGTCTAATCGTCAGTGAAAACATGTGCGCGGAAGATTCCGCAAATTGCGTAATGGCACGGCTAGCCGAGGCCTGTGAGGCTAGTATGTCTCAGAGTGGCACATACACACGCCACCACAAACCAGTCTTTTGGTGGAACGACGCTATCGCCGAAGCTAGGAGATCCTGCTTTCGCGCAAGGCGACTTTATCAGCGCGCACGACGTTCGACAAACTTCGAGGCTCTGGGTCTTGAATATAAGAGACGTCGGAATATCCTCAAGACTGCGATCCGCTCCAGCGAGAATGTTTTCTGGCTTTATGCGACACTGCTGAGCACGACCCCTGGGGTAAGGCCTACCAGCTAGTGGCCAAGCGTCTAAACTCCAGCAGGTACCCACCACCGACGGATGCACAAACGGTACGCTTAATTGTCGACGGACTTTTCCCCGAGGTTGACGAAGCAATGCGTGTGCCCCCCCTGACTCCTGCCCTACACGCGGCGGAGTGTACGTTAGCCGAGGTCCTCGAGACGGTGAGGCGATTGAAGCCCAAAAAGGCACCAGGTCCGGATTCGAGCCCCAATAAGGCATTCAAACTCGCAGTGTTGCTATACCCACAAGTGTTCGCAGAACTTTACTCAAAATGCTTGAGTGAAGTGTCTTTCCCAAAAGGGGGAAACTACAAAACCTGGTGTTGCTGCCAAAGCCGGGGAAGCCGCTTGGAGAGGCCACATCGATTCAGCTGGAAAAGTCCTCGAGGCAATAATCTGCTCGCGGTTGGAATCGGAAATCATGGCAAGGGGCGGTCTATCCGAGCACCAGTTTGGTTTTAGGAAGGTGAGATCTACGATCGACGCAATCAACCGGGGTGGTAGGTTTGGCTGCAAGGGCAATTGAAGGAACGAGATGGAAAGGCGGTGCCAAAGAATATTGTATCGTGGTAACACTTGACATTAAAAACGCCTTCAATACAGCGAGATGGAATAGGATCTTGGACGCGCTTGGGGCCTTTGGTGTTCCGAGCTATCTCATCAAGTGCGTAGCCAGCTATTTCTGCAACAGGAGGATACGATTCTGGACGGACGCAGGATTAGAGGAAAGGGTCGTATCTGCTGGCGTCCCACAAGGGTCTGTCTTGGGCCCCCTGCTGTGGAACGTCATGTACGACGGTATCCTACGCTTGGATTTCGAGCCTGGCACCCATATAGTTGGCTTCGCAGACGACGTTGCACTGGTAGTGATAGCCAAGGAACTCACGGTAGCCGAAGAAGTAACCAACCATTGGCGAAGGTTGGCCAATGGCTCTCTGCAGCCGGTCTGCAGTTGGCCGCCCAAAAGACGGAGGCGGTACTGATAAGTAGCCGCAAGCGAGTTGAGTCCGCCAGCATTAGGGTCGGCGACACCACCGTTGTCTCTAAGCGAGCTCTAAAATACCTAGGAGTCATGATCGACACAAGGCTGACTTTTAGAGAACACATGGAGTACAGCAGCGAGAAGGCAGCATCAGTAGCGCAATCGCTCTCCAGAATGCTACTCAACACGCGTGGACCGAAACATGGACGGCGTCTCTTGCTATCCAGCGTCATACGATCGACCTACAGGCGAAGCCTCGAGTCGACGCATAGGTTAAGCGCAATCAGAGTATGCAGCGCTTTTCGCACCATCTCTGACGACGCCGCACTGGTGATCGCTGTGTTGCTGCCCATCGACGAATACGCAGCCCTCGCGTCGGCCTCCTTCACAGCGTCAAGACAAACAAACAGCACTACCACAGATCAGCAGAGAGGCCTCGAGCATCGGAGGGCATGGCAGTCGAGTCTGCGTAGATGGCAGGAAAGGTGGGACTCCTCCTCCAAGGGGAGGTGGACCCACACACTTATCCCTGACATCACTTCATGGGTTTCCAGAAAACACGGGGCAGTGAACTTCTACCTCACACAGCTCCTTAGCGGCCACGGATGCTTCAGAAGCTACCTGAAGAGATTCAACCATGACGAGTCGGATGAATGCACATGGTGCGGAGCTGGCATTGTAGAAGACGCAACCCATGTGCTCCAGCACTGCCCACGCTTCGACGTAGAAAGGTGCCGTCTGCAGAACGTAATGGGCGAGCTGGTGAGGGCGAGAAATCTCATCAGGATGATGATCGCAGACCCAGACGTATGGGAGGCGGTCAGTGCCTTCGCCGTGCGCGTAATGAAGGTACTCAGGAAACTGGAGAGGGAAAGGTCTGCCCAATAAACAATTAAAGCCCACGGTCTGCGATGCAATACCGACAAGTCGTTCCGCAGTAGCCGTCATCTTTTATTTTTTGTTCTCACCTTATGTTCCCTGTTTATTTGTAACTTTTTGTATTATATGTTCGTAAGTTCTAAAGAAATAAAAAACAAAAAAAACCTGTTAGTCCACGTCAGCCAGCGGCAGCATCGCCTGCGAAATAAAAGGACACAATTGACTTACAATAACTGGAATATAGAGGGGAAGGATTAGGAAGGGTCGCCAAGAGACTGGCCACTCACCTGGACTGCAATCGGCTGCCCAGCTGGCTGCATCTGTTGTGTTGGAGAAATTATTTATTTCCCATCAGTCTTAGCTTGGAGGCCACGCCGGGAGGGGCGGCGGGGGTGTTAACCAAATCCCGCGCATTCTCCTGTGGTGGGAAAATTGCATTTTTGTCATTTTCCTTATCGTTTGACTTCTTAGCGCATTTTACTTTGCCGAGTGCAATTAATCAGCTGGTAACTAGTGTTGTGAACCGTCGATCGATAACAGAGCCGATAAACCAGCTGACGGCTTAACATAAGCTCACAAGCTCACATTAGCCTCCAAAGTGCTGAGTGCTTTTGTGCGCTCGCTTAGGCGCGTTTTTAAAAAATCCCCTATAGACTGAGTAAGTCTTAAGTTACCGACTAGCAATCTTTTCAGGTTACTAGAAGAGGACCAACAAACCCACAGGGCCTCTGAGACACGAAGAGGACTGTGGTCTGCGCTTGTGCCAGCGGCCACAGCGTATAAAACCTGGCAGCAGGTATAAAATGCAAAAAATACATGGAAAAATGGTTGGAAAGTCGACTACTCCAAGTGGCAGCCACAGTTGTGGAAATCCACCCATGGTACAAGCCATGGCAGGGGCACGGATTCTGGAGGCCCCTACAACCGTCATCACCACCACTACTGCACCGGTGGCAAACTTGGCCGATGCAGCGGACATAGCTACAAGCAGCAACAGCAGCAGCAAAAAGCACGGACTGTGCACAAACGGATCCAATCCCTTCGCCAAAGGAAGCAAGATCGCCAGGACACCGCCGAAGGCTCTCCACTCGGCCCCGCCAGCCATTCGAGGAATACTTGTCTCAGCTGGATGCGAAGAAGAGACACCCAAACGGGCAAGGGAAGCAAGCCCTTGCAACACCGAAGAAATTAAAAGGACCGCCGCAGGCTCTAAACATGTTGATGGCCGAACTGGGCAAGATCTTAGACGAGATCATAGATGGCTCGGTTAATAAAAAGGCTCCCCCGACGCGCAACACAACCCAATGGATGAAGGAGGCACATCTTAAGATGAAATCCATTCACCTACAGGTAATGGAGCAGATGCAGGAGCATCCGGTGAAGGCTGGACCATGCCTTGCGTGCGCAACGCGCAATTCTGTCGCCAAAACCACCAAAGAGGTTACGAAAAGGAAGGAAACCAGGACGGCAGACTTACCGACGGCAAATAAGAATGACAGGAGGAGGAAAAAGAAGTCGCCAACTCAGGAGCGGACCCCAAGGACCCGAAGCCCCGCAGCAACAGCAGTATCACCAGGACCAGTAGTAGCTGAATCAACACACGCAACGAACATCGCTGGAGGGAAATGGCACAAGGTGAAAAGCAAGCCGAGACCCATTAAAAAGAAGAGGCCGGACGTCATCATGGTGAAGTGTAAAGACCCAGCCAATTACGCGATGGTACTGAAGTCAGTCCACACAGACGCCGGAATCCAGCAGTTCAAGGAGAATGTATGTGCGGTTCGACGCACAGCAGCCGGGGAACTACTCCTACAGTTGACCAAGCCAGCGGACGAAGCAACTGTCAAACTACAGCAGGCAGTGAAACAGGCACTTGGAGACACTGCTGATGTCAAGGCGATCAGCGATAAGGCCATGGTCGAAATAAAGGATCTCGCAGAATTCCACACTGCAGACGATCTTCTGCTCGCCGTCCTGGAACTGATCGACGAGGATTTGCCGGCAGAATGTCACCCAAAGATGCGGAAAGCGTACAGTGGTACACAGACCGCAACAATGATGGTGAACCCGAATCTGGCGAACAAGCTGCTGCAGGCGGGCAAAATACGAGTAGGCATGTGCATATGCCGAGTACGCGTGAAGACTGAGCCGAGACGGTGCTACAAGTGTCTGGACTTTGGGCACACAGCAGCTCGGTGCAGAAGCAAGCACGACGCATCCAAGCTATGCTTCAACTGCGGTAGCAAGGATCACGCTTCAAAGCAATGTGACCAGAAGGCAGCGTGCATACTTTGCACACGACACAAGCGGAGCAATACGGCGCACAACACGCTCAGCAGAGCTTGCCCGTTGTTTGTAGAAGCTGGCAGTAACAGGAAGGATTAAGTTTCTACAGCTTAATCTAAACCACTACAGGTCGGCACAGGACCTTTTAAAACAAACTGTACGGGACCTGAAAGTAGATTTCTCAATTTTGTGCGAGCCATATTCCCATATACAGGACCACAGCTGGACGCAAAACCACCGTTATGGCGCGGCAATTTGGAGCAACAGCTGGACACATCTGGAGAATCAGCACAGCGCGGACGGATATGTAAGGGCGAGGTACAATGGAGTATATGTCTACAGCTGCTACATAGCACCGAGCAAACACATCGACGATTTCTGCAGCATACTGGATGGATTAGTGGAGGACGCCAGAACCCACATGCCAACCATCATAGCCAGCGACTTCAATGCATGGGCAACGGAATGGGGTAGCCAAAGGACTACTAGAAGGGGCAGGGCCCTGCTGGACGCTTTTGGCACACTCAACATCAGTCTGCTCAACGTAGGCAACACCCACACCTACAATAAGGCTGGCAGAGGCTCCGTGATCGACCTCACGTTTGCTAGCCCTTGCCTAGCCCGCAGCGCGCAGTGGGCAGTTTCGGATATCTACACGCACAGCGACCACTTCGCCATTGTGTGCTCTATCAAGAGTTGTCCACCCGCACACACATCAACGACGTTCTGCAGCTGGGCCCCAAGTACGCTGAGCGAAGAAGCGTTATTCACCATGATGACCCAAGTGACAAGGAGCAGCAGCACGGACGCGGACACCCAGGCCAACCACATGGGCGACATTCTTCGCAGAGCATGTGATGCAGCCATGATACGCAAACGGCATGGACTCAATAAATGTAAGCCAGTACATTGGTGGAATGCCAGGATTGCGGATGCCAGGAGGCAATGTCATCAGGCCAGACGACGACAGCAACGTGCCCGCAGAATGCCCACGTTTCCGGAGCTGCTTGCAGACTACAAGCGGAAAAGAGCCAACCTAAATATGGAGATCAAGAGAAGTAAAGCGGACTGCTGGAAGAAGTTGTGCGCAGATGCAGATGCGCAGCCACATGGGACTGCCTATAAACTGGTTATGGGCAAACTCGCCAGGCGCATAATGCCAACGGATCCAACCAAGTTGGGTCACATTGTAGCAACGCTATTCCCTTCAAGGCCGACGAGGAACTTACCAGCGAGCGGAACACCATGTGCACCGACATTCACAGATGTTGGTGAAGTCGTGGAAGCAGGGAAGAGGATAAACGTACATAAGGCCCCGGGCCCGGACGGGGTCCCGGCTCTTGTAATCAAACTGCTAGTTTGCAAACACGCGTCGACGTTTGTGGAACTTTTCAACACATGCATGCTGCAACGGGAGTTCCCTACGAGGTGGAAGCTACAAAGGTTGGTCCTGCTTCCCAAAGGTGATAAAATAGATGACCCATCTGCATACAGACCCCTGTGTATGCTTGATGTGATTGGGAAACTTTTTGAGCGCATCATTTGCAACAGACTGGAGAAGGAACTGGAGCAACGTCATGGACTGTCGGACTGGCAGTTCGGATTCAGGAGGAAACGTAGCACTATCAACGCCATCAGTTCGGTGGTAGAGATAGCCGCTAAAGCCATCGAAGGGCAACGCTGGAAAGGCGGCAACAAAAAATACTGCCTTATATCAACGTTGGATGTACGGAATGCTTTTAATTCGGCCAGCTGGGACTCCATTATCGCGTCCCTAGAGCGATTAAACATATCTGAGTACATCATTAACCTGATATGCAGCTATTTCCGGGATCGGGTGCTACTCTACGACACAGCAGCTGGTCCACGGAAACACACCATCACAGGCGGAGTACCCCAAGGATCAGTGATCTGTAGCATGTTTTGAAATAACATATTAACAACAATACAAACATATTGTAGCAATTAGTTACAATATTTATGTGCGCAACATTCAAGTGCATTTGCCTCTTAAGTAACATGACCACCCATGAGTGCATGGTGCTGGACAATTGCTGTGTCGGCAAATATAACACGCGCGGCCGCGTTGGCCCAATATGCAATATGATACATCCTCACTCTACCGATGCGACGGTATATAAACATACATACTTTTATGTAAACACTTATATATTTATACATAAGTATGTTTATACATAAGCATACCGCTCCTCTGCCTGCATGACTAGCAGCGCAGCTACGCGGTCTTAGCTATAGTCGACCATTGTTATAGAATTAAGAATTATTCAATAAACAGAGCTCAAACTAGAAAGTACAATTGGTGTCTCTCAATACATCTTCGGAACATACTACATGGCGACCGTGACAGTGGTCACTAACTTATAAAAAGTGACCGGAAGACAAAGAACATAAAAGGCAACAACGTGTGGAGGTGCTGAGCAGAATATATTTTACGTGTGGTAGGCAATCCGCCCACTACACCAACGTTGGGCAGCATCATGAGGATGAATGAAGAAAAACAAAATACATATAAACAAAAGTAAGTAGAGTTATGGGAAAAAAATCCGGTGTGGTAAAGAAGTTAAAAGTCAGAAAGGCTGAAATTTTGAGGCTATTAAACAGCCCAAAAATAATAAGCTGGAATACCTCGGTGAGACTACACGCCGAGGTAGAATTCATAAAAAGCCAATTGGGCGGAAAGAAAAGTACAACCACAACCGAAATCCCATACTCTACGATACACAACGTGGCAAAGACGAAATCAAAGATAACGACACAACCGGAGAAAGAATTACCAAAAGTGAAGATAGTCTGCCCAAACGACTGCGAGGGACCACTATATTCGCCGTATTGCGAATATACCTGTAGCCACTGCTACGCGACCCCAAAATCTGGTGCGAAGACCGGCACCGGTACCGCCTGAGCCCATAGGCCCCGGACATCAGCAGCTGAGATTGAACGCGCCCTAAAAGTGAACCGATAGCGCTGCGTCGCACAATTTTTTTTAATGCACTGCGATGCATATTTTTTTTTATAAATTGTAAAACAAACTATGTACAATTGTGCGGCATTAAAGCTGTCCAATTAGAGTGTGGCCTGAAAACCATACGAAAAAAAATAGGCAGGGATACATGTAAAAAAAAAAAAAAAAAAAAAAAGAGCCTTCAGCAAAAAAAAAAAAAAGAAATTTTATTAAATTTCTACTCAACTAAACTACAAAAAAAAAAAAATTAAAAGCCAAATTCCAAACCTTTTCTTTAAATGATGGAATGTTTGATAACAAAATAAGCAAGTTTGATGATACATTTGATACACCCAATATGGGGTTAATAGATACTAAAACAGTGGACTCCACTGCAAATGTAATTAATAAAATAGAGTCATCGAATGTAGACTTAAAACCAACAAATGCACTTTTATTAGTAATTGTAATAATAATGAGCGCATATGTGTTATATAAAGCATACAAACTACACAATAAATGTGTAACAAAAAGAGCCTTAAGCCATGCTAATGATCTTGATAAGATCTAAATAACATATGCAACAATTGTAATAAAAATGCATTTCACAAAAAATTATTATCAAAAGAAAAAATATATACATCAACTTCCAAATAAAAAAAAAAAAAAAACAAATTTTTAAGCTGTAGTATATTGGTTGATTAAAATGAGTACGTTAGACAATTATTTTAGGAAGATAGTGAATAGGAATCCAAACATTGCAGCGGATTTAGTTGAGGTTTTTAATAGGGATAATATTAAATCGTCACAAAGTTCGATAAATCTAGTACAGATAAGATTAGCATACTTCGATTTAACGGGAGAAAGAATTTCCAGTTAAAGGAAGTGCAATGGTACAGATGAGTTTTATTGTCACTGTACCAAATATATGCTATTTTTCCAACTCAACAGGCACATTCGCTTCTACCTGATGGATGAAGCTCAACAATAATAAGTTGTTGCAAAAATAAAGCAAAAATCAAGAAAAATATAAGAGTAGAACAGATGGCCTAGATATAATATACAAATGGATCTACTAGAACTTAAATATTTGAACAAATATGTTCCATTCTTAGATTTCCTCTTCAACAGAGGTGAAACCAATCCAAAATATAAAGAAACTAAATACTGGATTGTGAATAACAAAAAATTCAAATCAAGGATAGCCCACTTGATAGAAAGATCCATAGTAGAAGCATATAATCGCCTAAAGCAAAAAAATAGAATTCTACCCACCTGGGTACATAAACTGTTTGAAGAACCCATAGAGATAATCGATCTCTCACGGAATTAAAAAAAAAAAAAAAAGAACACAAAAATAAACTTTGAAGCATGGAATGGGAAGAATTACTTCTCCATATCCAAAATATTAAAGAAAATTTCAAAAAATCATATAAATGCGTTACACAAAATAGAAACATCCAAAAGGAAACAATAAACAAGCACGCAAAAATTCTAGTTGATTCATTCAACGAAGCAAGAAATTTAGTGCATGTTAATAGAGAGAGCATAGGTAAAGCAAATTGGTCAAAGATTTCCAATCTACTGATCAAATTACGTACAAACCTAATCTCTATAAAGACAAAATACAAGCTTGATATATTTGTACCTACCGTCCTTAATTCACCCCCTGAGCATAGACACCTGTAAAAAGGAAACAGAGCAAGAAGGTGAAGAATCTGAAACAAGCGAGGAAGAAATAGAAGAGAAAGATCTAAACGATTTAACAATTCCTGCGCTATTAACATTACCTGATATAGAAGCGTTGTCTGAACAAGACAACGAATCAGATTTGGACACCAATACAAGTGTAATAAACACAACTGACAGGATGGCAGAATTAAACGCCCGAAGGGCATATATGAAAGATATAAACATAGCCATACCTGAATTTAATGGCACGAAAATGCAACTCAAAAGATTCGTAACAGCTCTGAGGTTGGTAGATATGATGAAAGGCGACTACGAAAGTATAGCAGTTGAGGTAATAAAATCAAAAATTATTGGCCCAACACTATATGAAGTCGAAGAAGAAACTTCAATAGAAGCAATAATACAAAAATTGCAAGGCTTTGTAATTGGTGAAACATCTAAAGTTATAAAAGCCAGATTGAATAATACAACTCAGAAAGGTAAAACCGCTGACGAATTTACTTCGCAGATAGATAACTTACGCAAAACACTTCAATCTGCATATATCGAAGAAGGTATGCCTGCAGCACTTGCTCTTAAGAATAGCACAGACGATGCTATAGAAGCAATGATTGGAAATTGCGAACACAACAGAATTAAAAATATACTTGACTCTGGTAACTTCAAAACCATGGACGAAGCTATAGCAAAGTACCTACAAAAAGTACTGAGATATCAGGTAATCCAAATACGGTTCTATTTGCTCAAAGAAACCGTGGTAATTACAATAACAAATATAATTATCGTGGTAGAGGCAATGGTCGTGGTTATTACAACAACTATAACAAAAACAATAACGGCCAAAATTTCCAACAAAACGGAAACAATAGTTACAGAGGAAACAACAGAGGTTACAGCAGAAATAATAACAGAGGGAATAGAGGAAATAACCGACAAAACAGAGGTTATAACTCTAATAATAGCAATGTTAGGGTAGCCCAGAATAATTCGGGAAACTCCCAACAACCTTTAGATACTCAACAATAAAAAATTACAAGGTTTACACCATCAGTCTCAGTCAAAGCACATTTGCAAGTTTCACTAACGTAGCAACAGGAAAAGAGTTAGTATTTTTAATAGACACAGGTGCTGACATATCTATATTAAAAGAAAATTCCGACAACTTCCAATATATTCAAACCAATCAAATAATAAATATACAGGGAATAAGTCAAGAAATAACAAAATCAAAAGGACTTACTTCCATAGAAATACAAACCTCTAAATACATAATTCCACACGATTTTCATATCGTAAATTTACAATTCGCTATTCCTTGTGATGGAATACTAGGTATCGATTTCATAAGAAAATATAACTGTCAATTAGATTTTAAACCGACTGAGGATTGGCTTATAATTAGACCAAATAAGTTCTGGCAACAACTCCATAGTTCTGCCAGCAAGATCACAAGTTGTCCGAAAAATTGAAATAACCTCAGCGGAAGACAGTATATTAATTCCTAACCAAGAAATTCAGCAGGGTATTTACATAGCAAATACCATAGCATGTTCTCAAAACGCATTTATAAAATTGCTAAATACAACAAACACAAATCAAATAGTCAATATAAATAACTTGCATTACGAATCACTTTCGAACTACGAAGTAGTTAAAACAAGTTCAAAAGATAGAGAGAAAACGGTATTAGCGACACTCTCGAAGAATTTCCCACAACAGTTCAATAGCCAACTAACCAAATTATGCACACAGTATAGTGATGTGTTCGGTTTGGAAACCGAAGCTATAACTACCAATAATTTTTATAAACAAAAACTGAGACTGAAAGATGATGAACCAATATATATAAAGAACTACAGAAATCCTCATAGTCAAAAAGACGAGATACAAAAACAAGTCCAAAAGTTAATAGATGACAAAATAGTTGAACCATCGGTATCAGCTTATAAAATCTTCCCGCCTGACCAAAAAAACCCCCCCCCCCAAAAATTTCCCCCCCCCCCCGCGCCGCCCGCCCCTAGAATTTTTTTTTTTTTTTTTATTTTTTACAGAAAGTTTTTAAAAATTTTTCCCGTCTTTCCCCCCCAAAAAAAAAGTTTATGAAAAAAGATGTAAAATTTGAATGGACAGCTGACTGTCAAAATGCTTTTGATCATCTAAAATCGGCATTAATGAACCCAACTCTATTGCAATACCCAGATTTCAGCAAAGAATTTTGCATAATCACTGATGCGAGTAAGCACGCATGTGGAGCAGCCCTAACACAGAACAAAGAGGGACTCCAGCTACCAGTTGCATACGCATCAAGAGCTTTTACAAAAGGTGAGAGCAACAAGAGTACAACAGAACAAGAATTAGCGGCTCTTCATTGGGCAATAACACATTTCAGACCATACATTTATGGTAGACATTTCACCGTCAAAACTGATCACAGAGCACTTACTTATCTATTTTCAATGATAAATCCAAGTTCGAAACTAACGCGAATGAGACTTGAATTAGAGGAATATGATTTCACAGTAGAGTATCTAAAGGGTAAAGATAATTATGTAGCAGATGCCCTATCAAGAATAACAATAAAGGACTTACAAAATATACAAACTAGTAACAAAATTCTGAGAGTCACTACCAGAAACCAAAGTAAACAGTCAAATTCCTGCGCAGGAAAAGAAAAAGAGAATAATATAAAAGAGTTGCAAAAGCAATCTCTTAATGCTTCTAAGCCCAATGTATATGACGTCATTGTAAATGACGAAGTACGAAAAGTAGTGACCTTGCGAATAACTGATTCTTTAAGCATATTCAAACATGGCAAGAAAGTTATAGCAAGAATTGACATTTGCGATATGTATACCAATGGAATCCTTGACTTAGGTCAATTGTTTCAAAGGCTCGAAAAAGAAGCCGGTATACTCAATATCAGTCAAGTCAAAGTGGCACCGAGTGAAAAGATCTTTGAAACTATTTCAATAGAATCTTTCAAAAAATATGGGCAATAAAATATTGAAATTTTTAAGAGTAGCGCTACTCAAGCCGGTGACCCTATTATCAAATAATGATAAAGAAAAAGAAGCAATACTGTTTACGTTCCACGATGACCCAATACAAGGAGGTCATACTGGAATATTGAGAACTATGGCCAAAATAAAAAGGCATTATTATTGGAAAAATATGACACGAGATATATCTCAATATATAAAAAAATGTAACAAGTGTCAAAAAGCAAAGATAACAAAGCATACAAAAACCCCGTTAATCATAACTGAAACGCCACAACAGGCTTTCGATAGGGTTATTGTGGATACGATCGGTCCACTCCCAACATCAGAACACGGAAATGAATACGCAGTAACTTTAATCTGCGACCTAACAAAATACCTTGTAATAATACCAATTAAAGACAAAAGTGCAAAAACAGTAGCGAAAGCTATATTTGAAGATTTCATTCTGCGGTACGGTCCAATGAAGACGTTCATTACGGACATGGGAACAGAATATAGAAACTCAATAATTGAAGATTTATGCAAAAACTTGCAAGTAAAAAAGATAACTTCAACTGCACATCATCACCAGACTGTAGGCACTGTGGAGCGAAGCCACCGAACACTTAATGAATTTTTACGATCATACATTTCAGTTGACAAAACTGACTGGGATGCATGGATAAGATACTTCGAATATTGTTTTAATACAACACCCTCTATGGCACATGATTATTGTCCATATGAGTTGGTATTCGGTAAAACTTCAAATTTACCACAACAATTTAATAGTGTTGATAAGATAAATCCACTATATAACATAGAAGATTATGCTAAGGAATCAAAATTTAGATTAGAACAGGCTTATAAAAGAGCAAGAATTATGTTAGAACAGCACAAAGCGAAGAATAAGGAAATATATGATAGAAAGGTAAAAAATATTGAATTAGAAATAGGAGATAAGGTTTTATTACGTAATGATACGGGTCATAAGCTAGAATCTAAGTATTTAGGCCCATACATCATAGAAGAAATAAAAGATAGGGATAACATTTTAATTAGAGATACAAAGAATAAGAAACAATTAGTGCATAAAGATAGGTTAAAAATCTTAATCAATTAATATATAAAAAAAAAAAATTAATAATAACAATAAAACAAGAGAAAGAAATTTAAACAAATAAATTACCAACATTTAATGACACTATACATATACAAATATAATTTTACCACATGTATCATTAAACAAACACTCGAACATTCGAAAAAAAAAAAAAAAATTTTAATTAAAAAAAAAAAAAAAAAAAAACAATAATAAGTAAATAAATTTCTATATATATAAAAAAAAAAAAAAAAATTTTAGAAAATAACTCCACATAATTACGTTATTTTTGTGAAGAGGGGGGATGTAGCATGTTTTGAAATAACATATTAACAACAATACAAACATATTGTAGCAATTAGTTACAATATTTATGTGCGCAACATTCAAGTGCATTTGCCTCTTAAGTAACATGACCACCCATGAGTGCATGGTGCTGGACAATTGCTGTGTCGGCAAATATAACACGCGCGGCCGCGTTGGCCCAATATGCAATATGATACATCCTCACTCTACCGATGCGACGGTATATAAACATACATACTTTTATGTAAACACTTATATATTTATACATAAGTATGTTTATACATAAGCATACCGCTCCTCTGCCTGCATGACTAGCAGCGCAGCTACGCGGTCTTAGCTATAGTCGACCATTGTTATAGAATTAAGAATTATTCAATAAACAGAGCTCAAACTAGAAAGTACAATTGGTGTCTCTCAATACATCTTCGGAACATACTACAGATCGGGCCAACATTGTGGAATGTCATGTATGACACTGTCCTGCGATTCGACATGCCAACTGACACCCGCATAGTGGGATTCGCGGACGACATCGCCATCGTCACTGTGGCCAAGGATATCCAGCAAGCGGAAGAAAACACCAATGCAGCAGTGTTCAGGATTCTGGAGTGGATGGAGGCAAACTCATTATCCATAGCCGCACACAAAACCGAGGCCGTGCTCATAAGCAGCAGGAAAAAAGTGGAAACAACCAGGATCGAAGTCGCCGGATGCTCTATAACATCAAAGCCTGCCATTAAATACCTTGGAGTCATGATGGACCATAGGCTAACATTCAAAGCCCACCTGCAGTATACCGCAGATAAAGCTGCGAAGGCCACGTCAGCTATAACTCGGCTTATGGCTAACGTCGGCGGCCCCAAGCAACGGAGCAGATGGCTCATCTCGACGGTGGTAAGGTCCATCATCCTATATGCCGCTGCCATATGGGCACCAGCGATGTCATCCCCCACCTACAGCCGGGACTGCAGATCATCGTACCGAACATGCGCACTCAGGACCATAAGCGCGTTTAGAACAGCCTCCGAAGATGCCGCCCTGGTGCTGTCTGATATGGCCCCACTAGACCTCTTGGCTAACGAGGCTAGAAATAGAGATTCGCCGCCAGTTAGAAGAGAGACGACTCTGACTAACTGGCAATGCAGATGGCGTGACTCTAACCATGGGAGCTGGACAAGGCGCCTTCTCCCCGACATTCGGCCATGGCTTAATCGCAAACATGGCCAGACTGACTTCTATCTGACACAGTTACTGACGGGACATGGATGCTTTAAATCCTACTTGCATAGGTTTAAACATGAGACAGATCCCTTTTGCACACACTGTGCGGGGAATATAGAAGACGCAGAACACGTCCTGTTTGTCTGTCCTAGATATTCTGCTGAACGGGAAGAGCTAAGCCTAGGCATTGGGAGGGCATTTATAGTCAACGACTTTATGGATATCCTACTTAGCTCGCAAAACAATTGGCTAGCTGTTAGCCACATGGCAGCAGTCATCATGCAATCCTTGCGTCGCGCTGAACGTCAGCGTAACCAAAACTTCAGTTCTAGGTAAACTCTAGACGAGGCATACGTGCCATCTCCCCCTCGTGAAGTAGTACTTCAGCGTTGGTTCCGCGAGAGGGATACGGAGCATAGGGTAGGTTTTAGTGCGGTGCGGTGACCACTAACCAAGGTCGATACCAAGTCCCACACTTCGGCTTTCAATGCTTTCCCCCCTATTTATAAAAAAAAAAAAAAAAAAAAAAAAAAAAAAAAAATCCTCTAAACTAATCCAAAAATTTATACCGTATACCGTACCGTACCGTACCGTATCCCGCCCAGCAGCTGGTCCAACGTGTCCAAAAGATATGTGATTTTCATATTATATAAGGTTTTTATATTAAATAAGATTTTTATATGGTATGGGTTTTTATATGACATAAGATTTTCATACGATATGGGATATTTATATTAAATAAGATTTTCATACGATATGAGATTTTCATACGATATGAGATTTTCATATGAAATAAAATTTTCATATGATATGACATTTTGTGAGAGGTATAACAAAAAAATAATTAAAAAATTAAACTTTTTTTTTTTCTTTGCTGGGAAAAAGTTTTTCCTTGAGAGACACTCTTTTAGTGTGTCCAATTAAAACACATTTACGCTTTTCTTGTAATTTGGAGCATTATCAAGTAGTGACTACAAGTAAAGTGCTGCATACTTGCGGGCTGTGGCTGCCGCAATGGAAAACATGGACTTGCCATCCACATCGAATCAGAGACCGACTTGGCAGCGAGTCAGCGCAATGGCGAACCATGAGGGGAAGCGTGTGACCACTGCCAAGCTGGCGAAGACGTCCCCTAACAGGAGGAGCGAAAGTGATGACGAGGACTCCAGTTCATCAAGCATCGAACCTGGTGAATTGAAGCGTAAGATACCTTTACGCAAGGAAGACCCGAGGGCCGTAGCCAGCCATGACGAGGCCAATCGTTTTTGGCTGCTTTCCGATGACAACGATCAAGACATTGACGTCGAGCCAGTTCCCGAGCCGGAAGTTGAGGTACCAACTGCGAGGGAGAGAAAAATTAAACCGCCACCAATCTTCATCCCTGGGGTGAACAACATCAAATCGTTCATTTCAGACGTCATCACTGTCACTGGGAATGACAAATTTGTTTATAAATCATGCCGCGACGGTCGCGTTAGAATTAACCTAGAGGATAAGGATAGCTTCCACAAGCTGAAATCCTATCTCATAAAACATACGCTTAGTTTTCAGACGTTTCAGCCGAAGGATGAGCGTGCCTATCGCATAGTTATAAAGGGTCTTCATCACACCACTGATCCGTTAGATATAAAGGAAGCGCTGTGTGCTCAAGGTCACAATGTTCGAGGAGACCAAATCAAAAACGGACTACGACGCAACTCCAAGGAGCCGATGGCTATGTTCTTTGTGAACCTTGAGCCATCCAGCAACAACAAAGACGTGTTTAACATCAAACGACTCTGCAGTTGTGTTGTTGCCATTGAGCCTCCTCGTAGGTCCATGGAGGTTCTCCAATGCTTCCGTTGTCAAGGATTCGGACACACCCAGGGTGGAGGTTGCTACCTTGACTATGCCTGCGTCAAGTGTGGTAGCCATAAACACTCATCGGCTGAATGCACTAAGGCAAAGGACGAGCCAGCAAGATGTGCCAACTGTAATGGCAACCACACAGCATCGTATAAAGGGTGCAAAGTGTATCAAAAGGCTAAGGAGCTTCACCAGCCCAGGCAAAGGCCAGCTCTGCGGCCCACTCAGCAATCCACTCCACGACCGGTCTACAAAGGACCTACCATTGTACCTGGCATGACTTTCGCCAGTGTGGTTGGAGGCAACCAGCAGTCTGCCCAGCTGCATCCAGACCAAGTTCCCGCCGTCGTAGACCAGACACATGCAAGAATGACCAAGCTTGAGGCAATGATGGAGAGCATGATTGCTCAAATGTCAGCTCTGACACAGTTGCTCACTAATCTTATGGCCAACCAATGCAAATAAATCTTCATGTAGTCATATGGAATGCGAACGGTCTGTGCAGGAACAGACCCGAGGTCGAGCTATACCTCAAATATAAGTATGTGGATGTACTATTAGTCTCCGAAACCCACTTCTCCTCCCTATCCTACTTCTCCATCAGCGGATACGACACCATTGCTACTAACCATCCCAATGGCACCGCACGTGGCGGCACTGCTGTCATTATCAGAAGTGGTATTAAATACGTGGAATTGCCTGCCTTTCAGGAGCCCTGAATCCAGTGCGCTCGGGTTAGAGTTACCTCCCCAACTGGAGACATCACTTTGGCGGCTGCTTACTGTCCACCACGCCATCTGGTTGGACAAAGTCTTTTTCAAGACCTATTGGATAGCCTTGGGAGTAGGTTTATTATTGGAGGAGACTTCAACGCTAAGCACACGTGGTGGGGATCCCGAATCATCAATCCCAAAGGTAGGGCCCTATACCAATGTGTTGTTGATAGAGGACTTGACTGTCATACGCCAGGTGAACCAACATACTGCCCACGGATCCGAACAAAATCCCGGATGTTCTGGATATAGCCATATCCAAGGAGATTGATAGGCGCAGGATTGAAGTCTCCAGTGACCTCGACCTGTCTTCGGATCACTGTGCAGTCAAGCTCCTTATTAACATGCCAGCCAGCACCAACTCGTTGAGAAGCAGACTCTTCAGGCGGAATACCAACGTTGAGATGTACCAATCATGGCTTCAGAGGACCCTGGACCCAAATATTGAGATTTCCTCGAAAGAAGACCTGGATGAAGCAGTTGAACTACTTAACATCCAGATTCACAACGCTGTGGCTCAGGCAACACCACCTCCAAGGCCTACAAGAAATACACCTCGTCGAGATGATTTCCTGTGGTCTCCGGAAGTGAGGGCTATGGTAGCGGAAAAGAGGCGACTTCGACGAGTCTGGCAGACATCGCGCAATCCAAGGGATAAAACTGAGCTGAACAGAGCGGTCAAAGCTCTGAAGCAACTGCTGTACACTCTTCGTAAGCAGTCTCTGGAAAACTTTCTTGAGAATGTTGAACCTGGTGACCAGCAATACAACCTGTGGAAGCTAACCAATGGAGTAAAAAGGCCCACTAGAAGAAAAGAGCCTGTTAAAAAGGCCGATGGCTCCTGGTGCCGATCAGACAGCGACAGGGCAAATGCCTTCGCCACCCATTTGTCTGATGCGTTTACCCCATTCAGCAGATGCACCCAGGCAGAGGCCCAGCAAACGGAGGAGTTTCTGGACGTTCCATGCCAAATGGCCCTTCCCATCCAAGCAGTTGACATGGACGAGCTGCTAGCTGAGTTATCCAGACTGAAGGTGTCCAAGTCCCCGGGATACGACGGAATCGACGTGGCATCGATAAAAGCGCTACCCGAAGAAGGTATACAATTTCTTCTCGCCATTGCAAACCAATGCTTCCATTTAGGACACTTCCCCACCCAGTGGAAGTGCGCCGAAATTATACTAATCCCCAAACCTGGGAAACCTGCAGCCAATCTCGCCTCCTATCGTCCGATAAGCCTGTTGGCCGTATTCTCCAAAGTAGTTGAAAGACTACTTTTGCGCAGAGTGCGGCCAATAATGGAGGAGGCCGGTTTGATCCCCGATCATCAGTTTGGCTTCAGGCAGTGTCATGGCACGCCAGAACAATGCCATCGGATTAACAACAAAATTCTGGAAGCGTTTGAGGAGAAGAAATACTGTACAGCAGCCTTCCTCGACGTAAAACAGGCTTTCGACAGAGTGTGGCACACAGGCCTGCTATACAAGCTGAAATCTTTATTTCCGGCACCTATCTATGGACTTCTTAAGTCGTATCTTCTTGGGAGGAGCTTTTACGTGAGATGTGGAGACGCGAGATCCGAGATCGAAACCATTAGAGCGGGTGTGCCTCAAGGTAGTGTGTTGGGCCCAGTTCTGTACACGATCTATACCGCTGACATGCCAGTCAGCTCGGATCATAGAATGCTAGCTGCCACTTATGCGGATGATACGGCATTTCTTGCGACGGATGAGTCGCCAACGGTCGCCAGCAGTCTACTGCAGGCACAGCTTGACGATACTGATCAATGGCTTACCAGATGGAACATAATGGTGAATCCTGAAAAGTCGACGCACATTACATTTACGCTGAGACGAGGGATCTGTCCTCCAGTACGTATGGACAGCGCCATTATACCAGAAGCTAATGGTGTGAAATACCTTGGACTAATTTTGGATAAGAGGCTAACTTGGCGACCTCATATCAAGGATAAGAGGAGAATGCTGGACCAAAGGTTGAGGAAATATCTCTGGCTGGTGGGACGCAGGTCTACCTTAAGGCTACGTTTAAAAATTCTCATATACAAAACCATCCTAAAGCCAGTATGGACCTACGGAATCCCACTTTGGGGCACTGCTTGCATGTCCAGCCGTAAAATAATACAAAGGTTTCAAAACAAGGCCCTAAGAGTCATATCCGATGCCAATTTTCTGACGACTAATGCTGAGATCCACAGTACATTGAATATTCCATGGGTAACAGACGAAATTACAAGGCTGACGAGGGCTCATCTGGACCGCCTCGACAGGCACTTAAACCCTCTGGCCATAAACCTGCTAGATAACAGCATAACGACCAGACGCCTAAAAAGAATCCATGTTCTCGATCTGCCGCACGGAGTGGAGTAAACGTATAACCTTCTAAATGTCCCGTTTAGCATTAACTTCTGCTGATTATCCATTTCGGATAGATTGCAGAAAGAGGGCTCTCCCCGCAAAAATAAAAAAAAAAAAAAAAATATGATATGAGAATTTCATATGATATGAGATTTTCATATGAAATAATATATTCATATGATATGAGATTTTCATGTGATATGAGTTTTTATATGAAATAAGATTTTCATATGATATGACTTTTTATATTAAAAAATGAAGTAAGTAAGTCGTCTCGCCGACTTGGATATACCATACACCAGTAAAACAAATATTTTAAATTTATAATAACCAATACATTTTCGTATTTAAAAAAAACTGTTCACATGCTTTTCACAAGCATATCTTAGTATTTCGCTCACTCAAGCATACGAGCACCCTAGCGCCCCCACCAGCCAACGGCCAACTCCGGCCATATGGAAAAACGTTTATATGCATAACTTGGCTATTTTTAGTCCGATTTTGATCAAATTTGGTATTTTGCTGAACATTAGTATCAAATTTAAGTGCGCTAAATTTGATTGCACACGGTAGAAAATTACGGGAGATAATCGAGTTTTTTCAAATTACGGGGGCGGAGGGGGGCGTGGCAAAATCTTTACACATCAAAAATGTGCGCAATTACTAAGCAAATATTTATACTAACTATGGTGTCTCTAGTTGAAATAGTTTTTGAGAAAATCGGTTTTATTTAATTTGCGGGGGCGGTAGGTAGGTATTTACAAATACAAAATGTGCGCATTTACAAAGCAAATATACATACCAAATTTTGTGTCTCTAGTTGCTATAGTGTTTAAGAAAATCGGTTTTATATCATTTGCGGGGGCGGTAGGGGGCGTGGCAAACATTTGAAACAAACTCGATAAGCGTACATATGACACGAGTCTACATACCAAATTTGGTGGCTCTAGCTCTTATAGTCTCCGAGATCTAGGCGTTCATACAGACGGACGGACGGACGGACGGACGGACGGACGGACGGACGGACGGACGGACAGACGGACGGACGGACGGACGGACGGACGGACATGGCTAGATCGTCTCGGCTGTTGATGCTGATCAAGAATATATATACTTTATGGGGTCGGAAAAGCTTCCTTCTGCCTGTTACATACATTTTAGCGACTTTAATATACCATTTCACCCTATGGGTGTATGGTATAAAAAGATTTTCATACGATGTGAGATTTTCATATGAAATAACATTTTCTTATGATATGAGATTTTCATATGATATGAGTTTTTATATTAAATAAGATTTTCATATGATATGAGATTTTTATATTAAATAAGATTTTCATACGATATGAGATTTTCATATGAAATAATATTTTTATATGATATGAGATTTTCATATGTTATAAGTTTTAAATATTAAATAAGATTTTCATATGATATGAGATTTTTATATTAAATAAGACATGGTGAGTTAGCCCCAAATTAACATGGGAACTCGTAACTTATATATGTGTAGATATGTATATGTTTACATAGATGTACATGTATATAAATAAATATAATAATGTTTAAAACATTGCAGAATTTAGAAACACTCACGTCGACAAATCACGTCAACATAAATGCCAAAAAAATCTACATTCCAAGCAGCTACAAAAAGAACATCTGCCAGACGAACGGCAAGACTCATTTCTAAAGATCTAGTTCATTCACCCAACGAAGTAGCAATGGATTCTGGCAACGCCTCAGTGTCACTTCCCACAACTATACCGACTCCAAACGTTACGCCTACAATAAACAGCATAGCCAACAACCCAACATCTTTAAATCCAACTGACATCCTTGCCTTTATCAAGGAGCTACCTACTTTTGACGGCATCCCTACTAAACTGCAAGACTTCATTGTCAATCTGGAAGAAGTCATCGCATTGATCAGAGGAACTGACCAGACACCATATAGCTCCCTTCTGTTAAGAGCCATCAGGAATAGGTGGAGCTTATGACGCTTTAAAACTATCCAATACTGCACTCATCTGGGATGACATCTAGACTAATCTCATTCAACATTATGGTAGCAAGAAAAGTGAAGCTATGCTTATTCGCGACTTACAAAACTTTCCCAATAGCTTGTCATTAGGTCAACTATTTTATAGTATTTTGAAAATAAGATCACAATTGACAGACATTTTACAAAACACAAACCAAAACTCAACTGACAAACCAAAATTATATGACGAGATATGCTTGAATACCTTTTTAATTAATCTACGAAAACCCCTTAAAACTTTAATAAAATCAAAAAATCCACAAAATATCAAGGAAGCCTATGAACATTGCCGTGTCGAAAAGACCTTCTATTCGCAAAAAACCAAATACTTGCCAGAATTTTCGAGCACAGGTAACACCATACTTACGCCCCCAAAACATAAGAAATCAACCAAACAACATCCCCTATTCTAACAATAGAAGCCAGTTATATAGAAATAATTCAACAATTTCTCAGCCTAACATTAACAATCAGGCTAATAGTAACTACCATAATAGAAATTCAACTGTAAATCCTTTCAATTCAACAGGCCCAACTAGGAAGCAATTACACAATATCAATGAGCAGCAATCTTCAACTGAACTTTGTAATATTAATGACGCAAGAAATTTTTTCGAAACTGCCTCCGAGAACCAACAGCGTACTTAACAAAAAAGTCACACGGGTCGACACTCCCTTTTATATGGATTAATTCCCTTAAAACTCAACCCATAAAATTCTTAATAGATACAGGTTCCACAATTTTATTTGTAAGTCCAACCATAGTGAGCAATGTCGATCGCAAAACTCTTGATAACCCTATAACAGTACAGTCAGTGTTGAACCAATACGTCATAAAAGAAAAAACCACGATTCAATCACTTAAAGAGTTTAAGGAACAAATGAAGGTAGACTTACTTCTTTTCGATTTTCACCCACATTTCAAAGGTTTGCTTGGGATGGATGTTTTTAGAAAGTTAAAAGCCAATATTAATCTAGACTGTTTTTGTTTAGAAACTCCAAAACCATGTTTAAAAATTTGTTTACAAGACAACCCACTAAAGTACATATTATCCCAGCTTCTTTAAAATCTTTAATAACCCTTCCGGTCCGGATGAAGAAAGGTAATTTCTACTCTCAACAGACAATAATAAGAGATTTCAGAAGGACTATACAATTCAGTTAACGGATATAGCAAGATGGTAATCGTAAATAATTCACTCGAAGATCAGCAACTATATTTAGAACAGCCATTAGAAACCATCCCCTATGATTAAAATTACTATATTGAAATATAAAATATAAATTCGGACAATCAAAGTCTTCCACATGTCCACAAATACGTTACCAAATTAAAAACCGATCACCTAAACTCCGAAGAAAAAATTGCATTAATGCAACTCTGAAGCAAGTATACAGACCTTTTTTTATGACGACAATCAAAAACTAACATTTACCAGCGATATTAAACATTACATACGCACAACTGACGACACGCCAATCTTTGTTAAATCATATCGATACCCCTACGCCTTAAAGAAAGAAGTAAAAGACCAAATAGACTCAATGCTAAAGCAAAACTTAATTAAAAACAGTTATTTGCCTTGGAGCGCCCCTGTTTGGGTAGTTTCAAAAAAATCGAACTCCCCTGAAACGCAGAAATGGAGATTAGTTTTAGATTATCGAAAAAACAATTTCAGACCGTTATCCAATTCCAAATATAAATGAGATTTTAGACCAACTTGGTAAATCTAATTACTTCTCAACTCTTGATTTAGCTATTAGATTTCACCAGATTGAAATGAACCAAGCAGATAGGAGCAAAACAGCTTTTACAGTCAAAGGTGGTCACTTTGAATTCATCCGTATCCCGTTCGGGTTAAAGAATGCACCTGCGACGTTCCAAAGAGTAATGGACCATGTCCTTGGAGATCTATTAGGTTCCATTTGTTTAGTATACCTAAATGACATTATAATTTTTTCACTATCTCTGCAAAAACACCTGATTGATATAAGACAAGTATTTGATAGACTCAGATCCGCTAATCTTAAGCTACAAATCGCAAAATCTGACTTCCTTCGGAGAGAGGTTAATTTTCTAGGTCATATTGTAACTCAAGATGGGGTCAAACCTAACCCAAATAAGATAAAATCCATTCAGGAGTTCCCTATCCCAAAAACAGGAGACAAATAAAATCATTTCTTGGTCTCCTTGGTTATTATAGAAAATTTATTGAAGACTTTGTCCGCATAAAAAGCCACTTACACAACAATTAAAAGGTACAAAAGCCGTAACGATTGATGAAGAATACTGTAAAGCTTTTGAATTCTGTAAGACATTACTTTGTAATAATCCAATATTGAGCTACCCAAACTTTAAAGAACCCTTTATATTAACTACTGATGTAACCAATTATGCCATCGGCGCTGTTTTATCCCAAAAATTATCTAGAAGCGACAAACCTATTTCTTACGCAAGTCGCATATTATCTGATAAAGAAACCCGTTATTCAGCTACAGAAAAAGAAATGCTTGCAGTCCATTGGGCAGTAAAACACTTCAGGCCCTACTTATTCGGAAAAAAATTTATTTTAGTTTCAGACCACAAACCATTAACATGGAACACAGGACCATTTTCCACCAACGACAAGGTCGCCCGTTGGAAACTACAATTACTAGAATACGAATGCGAATACGAATTTCAATACAAAAAAGGCTCTCAGAACGTAGTTGCAGATGCACTGAGTCGTATCCGACCCGAAGCGAATATTAGCGTTAACAATATAGATGTCGAAAACCTTTCAAATAACAAAGTAACATCTTCTCTGTATAATCTTTCAACAAGCATAATAATTGTCGAAAAACCACTTAACGATTTTAATTTGCAGATTGTTTTAGCTGAAGGTTCTCCTGCTTCTTACCAGTTTTCTACTCCATTTAAAAACAAATTAAGGCGAACAATCACAAAACCCAGACTTAACTCAGATACTGTACTAGACATTCTAAAAAAAATATTAAATCTTAACAGGACATTAGCAATTTACACATCAGACAGTATTTTTTAAATAGTACTAGATGTGTTTTCTAAACATTTTTCTCACAATAAATTATTTAAATTGCTTGGGTGTACAACTCTTTTAAATGATATCATGATAATACAACCGATCAAGAAAAAATAGTCAATGATTATCACAATAATAACAATCACCGGGGTATTGATGAAATATTAATGCACCTTAAAAGAAAAGTCTACTTTCCACATATGAAAAGCAAAATAGCGCAAATAATAAAGGGTTGTGAAATTTGCCTCACACTTAAATATGATAGACAGCCGCAGAAACCTTCTTTTGAAGTACCAGAAACTCCTTGCAAACCAATGGACATAGTCCATATAGACATATACACGATAAACAAAAACTATAATCTTACACTAATAGATAAGTTTTCAAAATTTGCGTACCCTACCCTATACCCAACAGGACCTGCATAAACGTCGTTACCGTCTTGAAAAATTTTTTCAGGCTTTTTGGAATACCTAAAAAAATTGTTTATGACCAAGGTGCGGAATTTTCTGGCAGTATATTTAAAGATTTCTGTAATCAATACGACATCCAATGTCATATAACTTCCTTCCAGCAGTCATCCAGCAACTCTCCAGTAGAACGATTACATTCGACACTTACTGAAACCTATAGAATAATCACAGAATTAAAAAAGAAAAATAAGCAGATTAACAAACACGAAAAAACTCTTTCGGAAAAACTTCTCACGTACAATAACGCTATACATTCATCTACAAAATACACACCTTTTGAACTTTTCACTGGACGCACACATATATTTGAACAAATAATTAAATACGACACTAAACATGAATATTTACAAAAATTAAATTTTTTTCAATCAAAATTATACCAAGAGGTACAAGAGATTTTACATAAAAATACTAAAAGCAAACTTGTTAAACTTAATGAAGCTCGGAAATCCGCAGCCCCCTTATCAACTAATGATAGCATGTTTCGAAAAGAAAATAGTAGAAATAAGTTAACGCCAAGATTTTCTTAACATAAAGTCTTACGAGATAATGGTAACACACTTATCACCATATGCCTACAAAAAATCCATAAATCTAAAATAAGGCGAACAACAAAATAATAATTAGTATAATCTTCGCTTTTTACATATGTCATTCATTGTACCCAACGCATTGTAAACAAGATACAGCATATGTTTTCACCATGTGAAAAACAAAAAAAAAAAAACAAAATTGTAACAGAAAATGCTACCAAAACAACTCGGAAAATTAACTTTTCAGCATACCATTATATCCTTTTGTGTTGCGTTGGAATCACAAGTGGACAACTACGGACCGATGAACAAGCCCAAGTCACACAAGAAAAATCAGCGGTATGACACCCCATTCTAAACGCATTTGCTTCATTTTGGGGAGGGAGGAGTTACCGACCCAACACCCTGGTCACTCAATTTGGGAACGAGACCCAGGAAAGAAGACGTGGCATCGACTCTTTCCTGTTGCCAGAAATCATCATACATACATAAAACATACATACACACATGCTTTAATTCGATTGTAACAGACACACAAAGACAGACAAAATGTAGAGACTCAAAAACATTATCAATAAACTTCACTTCTGTTTTAACATTTGAATCGTTTTAGTTACTCTGGCAAAAATTAAATATACACACATCTCACACACCCTCATTCAAACCATCTAGCTCCCAATGGTAATTCGCGCTAGGACTCGCGCGGCTAGTGGATACTTCGCTTCATAGTCTATTGCCAATTGTTTCAAAACTCGTACAACTAAGAAGGGTGAAGGCGCCAATCCGTAGGTGACAAACGCAATCGATAATGCTGCATAGGGTCTATTGTGGAACTGCGCCAGATGATCCGTTGATAGTTTGTATGATGGGGAGTAACCTCTATTTTGCGAAACATCTTTTCTATATCCGTAACGATGTTGTCTGAATCGAATGCAGACAGCAAATAGATCTCGTTGAATGGGAGGCCCAATGCGAAGACGCTCATTGAGAGACACTCCACTACTATCTTTTCCAGATCCATCAAACACCACTCGGCATTTGGTAGTGGTGCTTTCCGGTTTCAAGACGGGCTGCTCGTCGGTCTGATGTGTGTTGAGTAAGTCCATATGACCGCTCTTCAGGTACTCGTCCATGAAAGCGATATACTCTCTCTTGAGACTTGGGTCGCGACTAAACTTGCTTTCTAGTGACTGCAACCGGCTAATAGCTTGTGGAAGGGTTTCGCCAATTGGTGGATCGGGGATTTAAATGGGTATTCAACTACATACGTGCCAGTTTGGAAACGGGTGTGAGTGGTGATAAAGTGTTGCTCAGTCGAATCAAATATCTCCAATGTCGATGTTTTCGATGGAATGCTATCTATCTCCATGAACGATCGCACCTGCGAATCGAGGTCCAGGTGAACATGATGAGTGATTGCCAGTGGTTGGTTTTCACCGAATGTACTATGTGGACCTGCAAGAGTCCAACCAAAAACTGTATTTAGTGCCATAGGAACGTTGTTACCAAATGATCTTTGCTCTCCAGTACAGAATTTCCAGAGCTGATCTGATCCAAAAATGACATCTACCGCACCAACTGTGCCGAAAGATGGATCAGCTAAGGGTAACTTCAAAATTACCTTCCATTGCGTTGAGCTCATGTCTTACGAGGCCTCTGGTAACGCCGGCTCTGTTAGCCGCGAGACCACGAACTGGAACTTTTGCATGTGTACGTCGCATGCCAATCCGCTGGACAAATGATTCCGTTGCCAATGAGACTGTAGACCCAGTGTCAAGTAGAGCTCGGCAAGTGAAGGTCTTGCCGCGAGCGTCTTTCACTAATGTAAGAAGGGTAGGCAAAAGCGTTTGCGAACCTGCATACGGAATATTCTCCAGGGTGCGATGAGAAACTCTTGTGCTGTGCTTTGGAACTGCTAATGACTAATGACTAATAATAGCCGGGGATTCATCATTAGATCCTGGGCTCTCAGGCTGATGAACTCGCACCGTGCTATCTCTGAATTCACGGCCAGTCGTCTGCTGCGCTGCATGAATCAGGGTGTTATGCTTTCTTTGACATACTCGACATGTATTCTTTGAAGGACAGGTTGCAATCCTATGGTTTGGATACAGTTGAAGCACAAGTTGGCAATCCTCACGTGTGCGTGTCGTGCAACTGCATCAAGTGCTCTGAATTGTTCACATCTTGATAGCGGATGAGCGTGCTGACACGGGGTGCATGGCTCGATCAATGGCTGGGTTTTCGTGTTGACGTGATGAGCAGTTGCTATTCGTCGGCTGTGATTCGCTCGTGAAAGTTGGCTTGATTCCAACGTATCACCTCGGGAGAGCAGAAATTTGATAAAACTGTCGATCGTTACAGTGTAATCCTCAGACTCACTGCGCTCTGACCATGCTTGCCGAGTGTTGTTGTCCACCTTTGCCAGTAGCACATGAATTAACCAGGGATCTCGATTCTCGCACTCTAATGCTCTTAGTCCGCGAATTACTTCATCGGCTCCGTCAGCCAGCTTGCGAATCGCGACAGAGTTGAGTACAGATGCCGTTGGGAGATTTAGAAAACTGTCAAAGAAGGAACGAATGATTACACGTCTCTTATTGTAACGTTGGAGCAGCCTGTCCCAAGCCTCACTATAGTTAGCGTTTGTCACTGCAATGTGTTTAATTAACGAAAACGCTTCGCCAGACAAATAAGATTTCAGATAGTGAAACTTCTGACAGCTGGTGAAATGCGGATCGCCGCCGATAGAACCAAGAAACATATCCAAAAATGTAGCCAGTCCTCAAAATTGCCAGAGAATGTTGGTAGTTTGATTCGTTCATAGTGCAAGTTCACGTGTTTGTGTGATACGTGACCTCCACATGCCTCTGTTGCAGAAAGTCGGTCGTTGAGCGATTTGGCAGATTTCAATTGCAGCTCCTCCCGCGCAACACTCAATATCGAGTAAGTTGCGTAGTGCTTTTCCTCATAGGGATCAATGTCCACGTCCGGATCTTCCCAGTCCGAAGTGTCTTCATAGGTGTGCAACTCCTCTGTGAGTTGTAGAAAACGCATGTAGTTTTCTTGCAGTTGTTGCAATCGTGTGTCATAACTTGCCACTGCGGGGTTTTCTCGATGAATGTATTTGTGTTGTGAAAAGCCCGCATGATTTGGCTTTTGCAGTAACCACTGTCTGCATCGCGAATCAGGTTAGACACGTTCTCCTCCAACTAAAGTACCGTCTAACTTTAAACAACTTGCAAAATATTGAAATAAATCAGCAAGTGGTCTCAATATTACGCATATCCTTAAAGACTACCCAGCAACCCTACACCTTAGAAACCAAATCTCCAAAAATACCTGCGCCTTTCAAGTCCCACTCCAGGAAATCCATCCCAAATAATCCAATTCCTTAATCTCATGCAAACATACCACCTCTCATAATTATAAGTAACCGGGTAAATATGTAAATAAACCAAGCCGAAGGCCTTAGCTGCCAGCGCTTTAGTTCAATAATTTTTATTATTCTTAATTTTATTTTAAATAAATAACTACGAATTTAAAAATGAAAACATTGAACTAAAAATAAGTACATATTTCGCGACCGTATTCTAAAGTTTCCTGCAATTGGGTAAACTATCGAATACTATGGAGCTATCGCCATTTTACAAAACCATCGATATTATCGATAGTACCATCGATTGTTTTACAACCATAGCCGACACCATCATCTATTGCATTGCAGATGTAAATAAAATGTACGTATAGCCACAACATTTTTTCTTATTATTTTGTGTTTACTTTAAGTTTTCGATATGGATGAAATAAGTATGCGCGCTGGAGCATTGAAATTATGCTCCTATCCCGAAGAGTTCGCCGAAATGAGGGAGAAACCTATCCTACTACCAATTAAGTGGAAAAGTTGTAAGTATTTGCGTGTTCACTACAAGCGATTATCATATATGGGTTTGCCTTTTGTTTTTTTTTTTTTTGTAGCACAGACGAGCTCTGTTCTTACATTTGCTTCTGCCCGCAGTAGTGTAGAACAGGTTGCAGCCGTCAAAACCATATTCTATTCCTGTCGGGATGAAAACGCAACAACTGATTTGTTGTTTGCATGCCCTCTCAAGCATGTTCTTCGCAACCAGTTAACCAAGTACGAAGTCATGGTTTTGCCAAGGACGTTAAGTTTTTGTTTTCAATAATCTATTAGAAATTCAAATCACAATGTACATATATAAACCAGAGGGACTAACTTCGGCCGTGCCGAATTTTTTATACCCTTGCAAGTTCTTTGTAACCCTCTTATCTAAAGCCGTCAAAGTGGAAAAACGTTTTATCTAAAAAGTCTTATTTTAGGCTAAAGCAACGCGGCGTGTATATGTAGCATACTCTTTTATAGTATTTTTATATAACAGCTTTATAAGATTGTTATCCGATTTTGATCAAATATGGCACACTTTGGATGTAAACAAATTACAAATTCATTGAGAGAATTCTCTTCGTGACATAACCCCTGAAAAATTAAAATTTCCTTTTTTTAAGGGTATAAAAGCTAAGTCCAAAACACTTGTATCGTCGTTACGTCGCATAGCCGATGCCATAACCCTAAATGGTTACATTAATGCCATCAGGTGAGCTCAACATTTTAAATGGTCTTAAACTATTATTCAATGCAAACAAAAGATTTTTCGATATATTATTCAGTTACTAAGCTTAACCCGGGGACCGGCTACGCTCAAATTTATATAAAAGAGGCACATTACCGCTACGTTTGTGGTCTCTGACAGGCGTTTTTAGCTTGTTTATTTATTTGTATACGCCAACTAACAGAGCAGTCGACAGAAAGAAAAAAAGCACTTAAAGGTGTAGATTATTTACATGGCACCAAAAATTAGCATGCGTCAATGAACCAAAAGCAAATCGTTTATAATCAAGGTAAACAACAGTGGACCCAGATGACTGCCTTGACAATGAGGAACGAAATGAAATATTTTGGGTTCTGAAGATAAAACACAATTTTAACTAAGACAGTAGTTTAGACGAAAAGCCTCTAATATTAAGTTTTTTAAGAAGAGAGTAATTAACCGTATCGAAAGTGTTAATAAAGTCAGTATAAATTATATCAGTTTGAAACTTATAACGAAAGCCATGGTGCACAAGGGCAGTTAGTTCTATAAGGCTTTGAAGGGACAAACGGCCATGCTGACAAGGAGAAACTGTGATCTACATAAATGTTGCAGGGACGACCTACAAATTTTCTCAAAACGCTTAGGTATTGCAGAAATCTTGGCCATGCCGCAGCAGTTAGAAATATCCGATTTGTTTCCCTTTTTTGAGAAGCGGAATAATATAAGACGCTTTCCAGACCTCAATAAAACTACAAGTCTCGCTAGGTGTATAATAACCGAGATAAAGGTTTACATAAGGAAATCGAACACATTTGATATCAGGCCCAGGTACAAAGAAGGACTTCATGAAAGATAAGCTAGAAATAATGCAGTCTTCAGTTATTAGAGGAAAAAACACAATTTAAATGTGCAATAGAGAAGGGATACGAAGGGAGGTGAAACAGTAGTAGAATAAGTCGGCTGAAAGAAGAAGTTTAGCTAGGAGGTGGAGGTGGGAGGCAATAGTTTGGAGCGCCGTTTAAAATACACAAAAGTGTTAAATCTTTGGAGAATTTGATAAAACTCAACCTTACAACGCATTATACAGATATTATAACATTGATACCCTCCGTAAAAATTTCTCGATACATTAACTTTTTTGCGGCACGGACATCACGATAAAAATTGCGGTAAGCATCTAAATCATTTTTTTCCACTCAGTGTCCCAAAATTTGTATTTGTTAGCGAACTGTAACCGATCAGATTTATGCCTAGGCAGTAGTTTTTGTTTGAGAAGTTTTTTTATATGATCTCGTGGATATCGGTAGAGACAATTTATTCCGTATTTGGATGCGCTGATATTTTCTTTCACCGCTATATTTTTTATTTGCATTTTGTCCCCGCTGCCAATCAATGGTGGGCGGTCAGATGGAAGTTTTTGTCCATAGTTCAGTAACTTTTCCACTGTGTTTTATTGCTTCCATTATTTTCTGCAATTTTGAGAATAGACAATCCCCACATCACACAGTGCCACGATTCTCCCACGCTCTTCATCGGATAAACGAGCTAAACTAGTCATTTCTTTATATAAAAAAGTATTTAGGAATTGCAACGAATGTGGATTTTTGTTCAAATTCACTTAATTTCAATCATTTTAATAGTTTAAACAAAATTAAAAATTGGAAGATCGAATAACACGTGTTGACTTACATATTTCGTTCGCGAAACTCAACACCGGCTTCTAAAAGCAAGCGTATCGCGAAAGTCTTTTGGTATTTTTTTCACACTTTTTTGCTCATCGCTGAAGCACACTGCAGGAAAAGAGAAATCAAAAAACTGAATTTTTTGAACAAAATAATGTGATAAGTTTTTGTCGTACTTACCTATTGCGCGCACCTTAAGTAGACTATCAAGAAAATCATCTTAAGGCGAAGGAAATAAGTAAGGGAGATTATCTTCAAACAAAACTAACAGGAAATCACGATCTTTATGAGGACAAAAAATGTTTTGCAGAGCAGTGCCATAGTTCACGTGTTTAAGTCGAAAAATCAGAAGAAGGACGAATATAAAAACAAGAAGTATATAAGCTTAAATTGAAACAAGTAACTCTGACGCAAATAATATCAACACCTCGAGTTGACAACAATGAGTACACCACCGCCACCACGACCAACATGATCAAGCCTATAAGAAACAAATTATTAGAATAGATTTCGCTATCTAATACAGAAGAGTTGAGCCAAGTTTATGTCAGCCGTAATTTTTTGGCTGTCACAGTTTCGAGAGATACATACATTTTATTGTATAGCTTTTCATCGAATTAATGCAGGTTATTATGTACAATTTTTTTATTTGATGCAAGTTTTGCACTTTCTGTCTTAAATTTTTAATAAATTAAAAAAAAATTTTTTCCAGGGATATGGGTCATGGAGTTTCACCTACTCGCCGCAATCGCTACTACTTATTTATTCAAAATATCTTACGTTTTCATGTGGCAGTTATGTCAGAATGGAATAATCAGCATTTGATAAGCGACCGTGGGTCTGTTAGAGAGTTAGAAGTATTAGCTTATAAAGTGGCTCGTGATATAGACACGCCCTGGGATGTAAGATCCATAGCTGGATTGATAATTGGACATAATGCTAGATTCTTGTACGAGTTCGATATATATCTGAAAAATTGTTGCGATCCACTAGGTTTCAATGAACTACCGGTTCAGGCAGCTGCTTTATTAGTACTTCAAGCTGGAGAATATGCAACTTTGGCCAAAAACGCATTAAGCATACTACAACGCATTTTGGAAGTGGCTACATCGGATGAAAATTATTCAAGCATTTTGGTGTTTCTGTCCAAGAATCTGTTAATTTATTCAAAATCGTTGGGCAAAGTTACAGACTTACATGATTCTGCACTAAATTTCTTCAAATTAATTCTTTGTGCCTTACAGGAGTTTTCCGTGCATCACATCTGTAGCAATATAGATTCTGTTCGCCACATATGTAGTGCACTGCTAAGGCAAGTACTTCAACTTGCGTTGTCTTTCAATCTAGAAAAGGCATTTGAAAACATTTATGCACTGTTTGAGCAGCAACGGATGCCTCTTAGTTGCCGATGTTCAATACTGGAACAACTTGTGCTTGTACTGGATGTAAAGTTGGTTATCGGCAATTGTCCTAGTCTATTTGAAATGGTCTTTCCGAAATATTTAGGACATGAAGACTGCGTTGATTCGTTGTTTAAAAGTAAGTATGCAAAATGTGTAATTGACTTGTATATTTTTAATCGTCCACCAGCTCCACCAACTCACCGTACTCACCTAGTTTTCCAAAGCAAGAGACTTTACCTTAAAATGTCTAAAAGAACCAAATAAAAAGGTTCTTAATTTGTTATTCGCGTCCCCGCTATCTTGTCTCGCTCTGGATTTAAACCAACGTTGATTCACATTCATAACATATAAGCCATGATACATTGGCCTGACAAGGGCACTAGTTTTGATAAAAGTTGGATTTGTAAATTACAAGATATAATTTGAGGCTGTGTAAAATATTTGACAAAATCTTACGGTGCGTTACACCGATACTTAATGCTTAAATAGTTTGACTTGTCTTAAGCGGGGTTCAATACCGGTCTACCAATATTTCCATTGTTTTTAATTAACCTGTTATTACAAACATTTTGGTGACTTTAATACATACATATTATTTTAACCTCTTTAACCTCATTTATTTAAACGAAAAATCTGGTTATTTTCGAGATGTTTTTATACCCTTGCAGAGGGTATTATAAAATTGGTCAGATGTTTGTAACGCACAGAAGGAGTATATTTATTCTTGCGTGTACACAAGGTACGCGAAGTCAGGAGCGGAGGCGCTGTCATCCGCACGCCGTCGGTTGTTGAAATAAAGCGGGTGGTAGCGAACAAGAAGTTCGCAGAAGTTGGACTGAATGTCCAACAGAATAAGGCGGCAAGATCTTCCCTGAAGGTGATGGAGGTTGATACCAAACTCACCCCGGAGGTTTTCATGCAGCAGTTGTATGAAAACAACTTCAGGGCAGTGCACATGGTGTCAAAGCCCTGGGTCGCACTGTCCATCAGTGCGTATGCGTTTTACTCAGCCATCTTAAAAGCTATTGGTATGAATGTTTCTTTGTATGAAAATCTATAGGACCGGACCACTATATCATATAGTGGCAAAATATAGTTTTTGGCATAAAACAATAGAATCCTGCTCAAACGCTGCCTGCTCCCTAGTACGTCCTTGCTCGAAATGACCAGGGCAGCATAGCACACGCATACACACACAGACGCAACGCTACATAAACTGCATGTGACATGACACAAATGGTTTGAGAGGGGGATAGAGGAAGAAGAAAAATAAATTGCGGGGTTTTGTTTGTGTACTGATGAGTTACAGATACAGAATTTTGAACATGTAATCGCAGTTTCAAGCTTTGCCGTTCTTTTTTCGCTTCATGTAGATTGAATTCCAAACTACTTTTAGCGTTGAAGATATGGTATGGCCATTACAACTGTGGATTCTTTAGCGAAGTCTGCTGATGATAGAACTTGTTGGTTCTTGAAATAGCTATACAAACAAACTGCTCACATTTTGTGCTGCCTATAATTTAAAATCTTATAAATTAGTAAGATTTATTGACATCAAGCCGGCTGACACCCGGTTTTGATTATTGTTTGGACGTTGACGCGTACAATGCGAAGTACGTTAAAGTGGCCCATACGACACCAAGACATAGCCTGTTTCGCGCGAGCCTAAGCAGAGCGCTGTCCACCTCCCGCCCGACCGACCGTGGGGCGCAGCTGCATATGGGACGGCACGATCGCGTGGACAAATACAAATAAAACGGACAAACAATTAACTACAGCTAATTACGAGCTAAATGTGCTAAAATAGATGTTTTCACAAGAGAAAGAGAGGCTTCTGATCTGATTACGGGATACAGAAGATTGTAATCCGAACATAGGACTCGAAAAGGTTCATGCAAAGAATAGTTAGAACTACAGTGTTTTATAGATAGAGGAATAAAATTTCTAGTAGGTCTACGGGGTACAGATAGGTTGAACTGGTTCAACTGGTGACCATATGCAAGATCCGTACTCTAAGATAGGACGGATTAAAGAAGTATACACAATTTTGGTTGTGTACGGATCGTCAAACTCTTTTGACCATCGTTTCACAAACCCAAGAACATTCATAGCTTTACTAACTGTAGCACAAATATGAGGATTAAAAGTTTATTTATGGTCCATACACCTAAGTCATTGATAATATCTAACCGTTCTGAGGCAGTGATAGATAATAAGTTGCTAAGAATGGAGTGCATCTATAAAAAGACATAACTTTACATTTAGAGCCGTTAAGCCTTTGGGTCGCATATCTAGCAGAGCAGAAACATTTTCAAATTTTGAATACCATTCGGGACCAATGTTGCCTATAGGCAACATTGTCTTTGGAAAATTCCAAAGACAAAACTCAACAATTTTGATAACCAAATTAATTCGTAATCTGTAAACTTACCTGATTTGTACATAATAGTTCACTTTTGAAGTATTTATATTTAATATTATACGCGCAATTTAATTAAATAAAAAAACACTTTTTCTTCGAACTCAGCACCATGTGTTCACTTTACAACAACTAAGAACACATTATTTCAAACGAAGCTTTGTAAATGCAGATCTACTCATAGAAGATCAGCTGATTAGATGAAAAAAAAACATAACGGGAAAAAAAACGTCACAACATGCTTTTTGGAACATAAAGTCAATGTTGCCTATAGGCAACAATGGACCTGAAAGGGTTAAGGTTTAATAGGTTGGTTTCACACCAACTCTGAAGATCATTAAGATCCGATTGAAGTAGGCAAGAAGACGATATGTCTTTAAAACTGAGGTAAAGCTTGACATCATCCGCGTACATAAGCACCCGAGAATGTGACACTACCAATGGAAGATCATTTATAATGAAGTAAGTAAGTCGTCTCGCCGACTTGGATATACCATACACCAGTAAAACAAATATTTTAAATTTATAATAACCAATGCATTTTCGTATTTAAAAGAAACTGTTCAAATGCTTTTCACAAGCATATCTTCGTATTTCGCTCATTCAAGCAAACGAGCAACCTAGCGCCCCCACCAGCCAACGGCCACTTCCGGCCATATGGAAAAACGTTTATATGCATAACTTGGCTATTTTTATTCCGATTTTGATGAAATTTGGTATTTTGCTTGATATTAGTAGCAAATTTAAGTGTGCTAAATTTGATTGCACAAGGTAGAAAATTACGGGAGATAATCGAGTTTTTTCAAAATGGCAATGGCAAATGTCAAAATTCAAAATGGCGTGGCAAAATCTTTACACATAAAAAATGTGCGCAATTACGCAAATATACATACCAACTATGGTGTCTCTAGCTAAAATAGTTTTTGAGAAAATCGGTTTTATTTAATTTGCGGGGGCGGTAGGGGGCGTGGCAAAATTTTTATAAATACAAAATGTGCGCATTTACAAAGCAAATATACATACCAAATTTTGTGTCTCTAGTTGCTATAGTGTTTAAGAAAATCGGTTTTATGTAATTTGCGGGGGCGGTAGGGGGCGTGGCAGAAATTTGAAATAAACTTGATCAGTGTACATACTACACGAGTCTACATACCAAATTTGGTGGCTCTAGCTCTTATAGTCTCCGAGATCTAGGTGTTCATACAGACGGACGGTCGGACGGACGGTCGGACGGACGGACGGACGGACGGACGGACGGTCGGACGGACGGACGGACGGACGGACGGACAGACGGACATGGCTAGATCGTCTCGGCTGTTGATGCTGATCAAGAATATATATACTTTATGGGGTCGGAAATGCTTCCTTCTGCCTGTTACATACATTTTAGCGACTTTAATATACCATTTCACCCTATGGGTGTATGGTATAAAAAGAGTGAATAGCAATGGACCCAAATGACTACCCTGAGGTACTCCAGAGGTCACTTCGATGGTCTTAGAAAATGAAGACTTAAAAAGGACCTTTTGTGTACGATTAGAAAGATATTGAAGAATCCAATCTAGCAAAAGGCTGGGGATGCCAAGTGCGTTTAACTTATATAAAAGCAGAGTATGATTAACGGAGTCAAAGGCCTTGCTGAAGTCAGTATAAATGACGTCAGTTTGCACGGCAGTCTTGAACCCTTTGATTGAGTGAGATGTAAATTCTAATAGGTTAGCAGTTGTCGATCTACGTTTTTTAAACCCATGTTGGGATGACGAAATGATTGAGCTACAAATATGCTGCAATTGAGATGTTATTATTTTCTCAAATGCTTTGGGTATGGCAGACAATTTAGAAATACCCCTATTATTGGAGGCTTCAGACTTCCCCTTTTTATGAGGAGGAATTATTGTAATAGGCGAAAGCAAGGTTTGATTTGAAGCGATTTATTGGGGCCGCAAGCCCGGTATTTCTAGGAGAACATTTACATTGGTCTTATGGCTAGTGTCCTTAACGGTACTTAAAGCTAAACATTATGCTTAAGTTCTAATTACGTATAATCTATTCCTAAAAGTATGTGGCCTATGTGCTATTCCTAAAAGTATACTACATCTCCTTTTTTTCAAAAAGAAAAATATTATATTTTTCTTATAGCAATTTTATTCTATCTAAGTGTACTATTTGCTTTCTGTTTTTATCATCAGTTATTACTATATTATAATTAGGAGCTATGCTCTGTATTTTATATTTGCCTGTGTATTTGTTTTCTAATTTATGTCCTGTATCATTTTTTAAAAGTATTTCTTGTCCTTCAGTTAGCGATACTTTTTTGTGTTTTTATCATATGTTTCTTTTTGTAATGCTTTAAATTTTTCGATAAGCAGTTTCGCTCTATTTTGTGCTATTTGTAGTTTAAATTTTATTTCTTTATTGAAGTCATCAATGTTGTAAATGGGTTCTACAGTTTCAGATGAGAATGGGACAGTTTTAGGATGTTTTGCAAAGACTAGTTCAAAAGGTGCATAACCATGTACGGTGGATGGAGTGGTGTTAAAGCAATATGTGAAGTATGCTAGATATTCATCCCAATCGTCTTTTTATACCCTTGCAGAGGATATTATAAAATTGGTCAGATGTTTGTAACGCACAGAAGGAGACGTTTCCGATCCTATAAAGTATATATATTCTTGATCAGCATGAGAAGCTGAGTTGATATAGCCATGTCCGTCTGTCCGTCTGACCGTCTGTCCGTCCGTCTGTGCGTATGCGTTTTACTCAGCCATCTTAAGAGCTATCGGGATGAAATTTTTTTTGGGGGCTTTTAATAACCTGGGAAAAATAAAGTATGAAAATTGGGAGAATCGGACCACTATATCATATAGCTCTGGAGGAAACATTTTTGCGAAAATTGCAAAAATTGGAGTATCGCCATGAAATTTACCAATATGATAGTATTATATATAAAATCTCAGATCCCAAAATTTGAATCTGATCGGATATATAGAACACAAGTTACAGCCGATATAAATCGGTTCGGCTAGCTGCCTACTACGTCATCATCAAATCAACAGAGCACACGCATGCACACATACAGACGCAACGCTACATAAACTATGTATATGCGTATG
>JAEIFP010001115.1:0-39149 GCA_018903935.1 Drosophila insularis | reverse complement strand
CTGGGACCTCTTGCCAATCTGGGGATGGCTCATTTTTAACTACAGGCTCGACCTTAGTGATTGCCCTAGGAGTATTATAGCTTGTGGGTGCACTACCGCCCAGAATAGCCGCATGCGTGGGCTTTGGCTGCCAGCTGCCTCGCTTCCTTTTTGGTGGAGTATTCCTCTGCACAAGTGATTCCTCTCTCGGGCGCTTTGGGATGTCAGAGTGTACGACAGAGTTTCCAATACGTTTTGCTTTGGGCGCAGGCGGTCTGCGGCGGCCATTTCCACTTTGGCTATTTTTTTTCCACGTTTGTCGCCAAGGACTAAGTGACAGATCACTTGCAGCTCTATCATGCCTTATGTCCTGCATCATGTTCTGCTTCACATGCCGAACCTGCGGTTTTCCGTCATCTTTCTTCTTGAAAGTGTTTTCCAGTTGGGGTAGGAGATTGCCCAAATCATCCAATTCCGGGATGCGCGATAGCACAATCGCGGGGGCAACTCTACAGATTTGTTTCGCTGCAACAAGGGGAAGTGCGTCCAGATCGGAGAGGATTCCGGATAGCAGAGAGAATTCTACGCACCAATACTATGAAGAAGGCGGCAGCGGGAGGCAAAAGAGCGCCAAGTCCAACTCCCCCCGGGCACCAACAGGAACAAAGCTGGCTGATGCTAGTGGCACTGCTACTGGCAGGTGTCGCCAGAGTAAGTCCGCTTGGAGACTTATGTGAATATATGTTTGTGTATAGATAAATGCTTGGATGTATATTTATGAGAATATGTTTATGTACATAAATCAACGTATGTATGTGTATGTTTATGTGCATACTACAATGTATGTAATATATATATATACAAACATATTAAAGTGCACGCTTATACTTTATTGCGTACATTTTTTACTGTGGGTTTAAAAAACGTAGATCGACAACTACTAACCTATTAGAATTTACATCTCACTCAATCAAAGGGTTCAAGACTGCCGTGCAAACTGACGTCATTTATACTGACTTCAGCAAGGCCTTTGACTCTGTTAATCATACTCTGCTTTTATATAAATTAAACGCACTTGACATCCCCAGCCTTTTGCTAGATTGGATTCTTCAATATCTTTCTAAGCGTATACAAAAGGTCCTCTTTAAGTCTTCATTTTCTAAGACCATCCAAGTGACCTCTGGAGTACCTCAGGGAAGTCATTTGGGTCCATTGCTATTCACTCTTTTTATAAATGATCTTCCATTGGTAGTGTCACATTCTCGGGTGCTTATGTACGCGGATGATGTCAAGCTTTACCTCAGTTTTAAAGACATATCGTCTTCTTGCCTACTTCAATCGGATCTTAATGATCTTCAGAGTTGGTGTGAAACAAACCTATTAAACCTTAACGGCTCTAAATGTAAAGTTATGTCTTTTTATAGATGCACTCCATACTTAGCAACTTATTATCTTAACGACACTGCCTTATAGCGGTTACATATTATCAATGATTTAGGTGTTCTTATGGACCATAAATTAACTTTTAATCCTCATATTTCTGCTACAGTTAGTAAAGCTATGAATGTTCTTGGGTTTGTGAAACGATGGTCAAAAGAGTTTGACGATCCGTACACAACCAAAATTCTGTATACTTCTTTAATCCGTCCTATCTTAGAGTACGGATCTTGCATATGGTCACCTCAATATGAGACGCACCAAAGTAAAATTGAATCTGTTCAAAAGCAATTTCTGCTTTTCGCTCTTCGCGGTCTAAATTGGGATCGCAATGTCAATTTGCCATCATACTCCAGTAGGCTTCTTTTAATCTACCTTCCTTCTTTAATTAATCGTAGAGTAATGCTTGGTGCTATCTTTATTCATAAACTCTTAATAGGTGAAATAGACTCTCCTGAGCTATTGAACCAGTTAAACCTATCTGTACCCCGTAGACCTACTAGAAATTTTATTCCTCTATCCTTAAAACACTGTAGTTCTAACTATTCTTTGCATGAACCTTTTCGAGTCCTATGTTCTGATTACAATCATCTGCATCCCGTAATCAGATCAGAAGCCTCTCTTTCCCTTGTGAAAACTTCTATTTTAGCACATTTAGCTCGTAATTAGCTGTAGTTAATCATATTTTTAATTGTTTGTTTTAATTGTCCACGCGATCGTGCCGTCCGATATGCGGCTGCGCCCCACGGTCGGTCGGGCGGGAGTTGGACAGCGCTCTGCTTGGGCTCGCGCGAAACAGGCTATGTCCTGGTGTCGTATGGGCCACTTGAACGTACTTCGCATTGTACGCGTCAACGTCCAGACAATAAACTTGCAACAAAGTGTTACAAGTTGAGCTTTTTGCATTAACTGGTTTTTGGTATAAATATACTACACCACAAACGACAGAGTTCCAAAACCCAAACTCAATGACTATATCGTGAACCCTTAAAGGTATGTAATGTAACTGGACGAACACAAATGCATTTTCAATAAAAGTTGATACGTGCACTTTGACATTTTAACTGAAAGCACAAACCGCAAACACACGACCACACTATCCCACTCTATCCATCGATCACCAAGACCGATGCGCAAGGGCAGAAGAGCAATACACCCAATGGGAAGAGTCTGCTTTTGGCAGTCGTCCACGGCTCTTGCGGTCATTGAGCACAGACACGCAGCTTACGAAAAACGTTGCCAAAAATACAAAAGCACGAGCAGTTCAGGTACAAGCAACAATCAACTTTGATGCGCCAAAAGTAGTTTCACACATAGAGGAGCTAAACGAACTGGGAAATCTGATCTGGAGCTGGACAGTATGTTCAATAGAGCAGACGATGGGAGGAAGCCAGTTCGTAATGTAAATCTGAGGACTTAAAACTCAATGGTGCGTGTGATGGAGCTGCATGAAACACTGTGTCGCAAAATGGTCGGTGGCCAACCCGGTAAAAAATCGTTTTGAAAGGTGGCACCGCCACGCAAACAACACCGGTGAGTAACAACCACCTGGGTTTTCCTACAAATCTGCTACGCCCAAACGCCAGGAAGAGTATGCTGCCAATTTGCGGTTTATCCCACCAAAACGTGAAAACGAGGCGGTTTATCTCGACAAAAAACAACCGGAAACCAACTTGGCAATCTCAAACTTATCATGGGCCAAACGTACGTTGTGAGTGAAGCCATGCAGCTCTCTAGTGCAGAGCTGCTACTTAGCAACAAGAATTCGAGTCGGCACTAGACCACCTCGCTTTGGATGCCAGATGAAAGGGTAAAACAATCGTCGCAGGCGACTTTAACTCATGGTCCACGAAATGGAGTATTCTTGAGAGCCTAGCCTCATTCGACCTTGCTGTGCTAAACACAAGAAAAAAGCACACGTTCTGCAGAGCCGGCTACGGATGGGCGATCGACGTCACATTTGCAAGCAGGCAATAGGCAGCACAGACCAACTGGCATTTGTGCAGCTTTTACACGGCTAGCGACCATTTAGCCAATTTGTGCATCATCGGCAGACGTCTCGCTGAAAACGTAACCAACTGGCAAAACACAAAAATGTTTAGAGTGAATACTTTAAACAAAACAGCTTTCAAGATTTTTATAGAAATGTGCAACGCCGCCGAGATCGATATTTGGGGTACTGCTTACAAAGTGGCCATGAAGATGCTTAACGCAAATAAGCCCGCGACTCCCAAAGAATCCCATATTAAGCACAATTGGAAGACTCTGTTCCCCAATTATTTTATTTATGCAGTTCCGGTTTAGACGCGAAAGGTCCACAATCGATGCACTACAACGATGCACTGCTTGGTCACCATGCAAATACCAAAGCCGCAGAAATCTATAATGCTTTATGGAGCGCCTATTTAGGGCTCGAATCCACATACAGACTGGGAGACACACGAGTGTGTCAAGGCTTTTGAACATTTTCCGACGAGGCTGCGTTCGTCATAGCTAGACTGACCCCTATCGATCATCTGGCAAAGAAGACTCAGTTCATCTACAGCAGAAGGCAAACCAGCGAATGGACGCCACTGAAAAAACACGAGGCCAAAACCAAAGGTAGATGGACATTTATGCTGAACCCCAGCCTAGAGTCCTGGCTCGTTACCTTCGAGTTAACCAAACTGCTAAGTGACCATGGGTGTTTCAAATCATACCTGCACCAATTTGCGAAAACGGCGTAGTAGAGGATGCCGAACACGTGTTTTTCTGCTGCCCGAGACTCTAGAGAGAACGCCAGGAGCTAGAGGCGACCTTTGGAGAGTTAGCTACGGTTGAGAACACCGTCATCATAAAGTGTGTTAGCCAAGAAAAGCATGAGGCCCGCCTTTCTAGCTTGCGAAGCAATACCCCCCAGAAGTCCCGCAGGTTAATTTGACCCCCACTGTAATAAGAAAGAATATCAGATCATAAATACATATAATACTGGGCGCTTCCTTCAAAATGCTTGGTCACACGCTGGCTCATCAGTTGAAGAACCAGAACAAAACAGCAATGAGCATTTCACAAGGGACATGACATTTGAAATGAGCTGCGGCCAAGAGTATTATATTGCAAAAAAGGACAGAACAAGAGAGACATACACACACGCAGATAGATAGAGAGAGGGAGAGAGATGGAGAGGGGGGAGAGAGAGAGAGAGAGAGAGAGATGCAATGGTCACTGAAAATTATCTTATAACTATCATATAATTATAACCATTAATTTACATCAATGCAGTTTCTAGATGAACTAACTAACACACACGCAGATAGATAGAGAGAGGGAGAGAGATAGAGAGGGGGGAGAGAGAGAGAGAGAGAGAGAGAGATGCAATGGTCACTGAAAATTATCTTATAACTATCATATAATTATAACCATTAATTTACCTCATCAATGCAGTTTCTAGATGAACTAAGTTTTGCCATAATTTTTTATAGTTAGCAATGGAATAGTTTTACAACCACATACCAAATTTCATTAACGTTAATTGCAGTAAAAAACACAACAGTAGTCACTGTTTTTCACTGGTCGTTCCTTTGGTAGCTGTGGCACAGTCATTGATAGATATTAAACTGATAAATATTAATTTTTATGACCATTGCATGAAAATTCACGAAGTTATTGATAAAAGTCATGGTTTTTGGCCGATCGTTCCTATGAGAGCTACATGATATAGTCATCCATCATTAGTTCATAAAATAACAAAGTTATTGAGAAGTCACTTTTCGTGGCTTTGCTATTTGTATGGGAGCTATACGATAGAACGAGTGATCCGAATCCAGCTGAATCCGAGATATACAAACTGTGCAGTATATACAAGCCTACATGCAAAGTTTCAAGTCTGTAGCTCTTACGGTCTAGGAGGAGTTCGCGTATATTGTATACTTTATATGTTCGGAAATGCTTCGTTGCACACTTCTGACCAAAATTTATATACCTTTCCAAAAGTATGAAAAGCACTGAAAGAAAATTTCAGTCCGATAGCTTTTAAGATGAAATGTCTTTTTCTGTGCGTTACAAATGAATTTTCTAATACCCTCTGCAAGGGTATTCAAAGTTTGCATGTTAAGCGCCATAAACTGTATAAGCTTTTGGCATTTTCCATACATATATATTTATACGTTTCTTTTTGCTAGTTTTTATCTGATTCTACCTTTTTTTTGTTTTTTTTTTTCTATTTTTGTGAATTTTAATTCCCAAAAGGTATGTAAATGTTGGCAACTATCGTATGGCTTCAATGTCGTTAGATTTTATGTATGAGTGTGCTCAATTCCCTTGATGGACTGACAACAAATTATGAATGAATGGTTTTGGCAAACAACAAGGACAAGATATTCAAGATATGTATGTACATATGTGCACACACTCTGGCCAGGCATTTTAGCTTTATAGATATGTATCTATCATACGTATGTATTTATCAACACTTTATTCGTTTTAACATTAATCTAATATAATTAGATGTGAATGAGAATTTACAGCAAATTCTTGTCAATTATTTAAGAGATCCATCCTACTAGCTCTGACCCCTGACTGTCAGCTAACTATGTTGATGTCCTATTCTCGGCCCTATAATTGATGGCCTAATAAACATAAAGTTATAAACGAGGCCAATATGCAAAGGAAAAAGTTAGTAAATTATACAAATGCAGTTAGCTCAGTGGATGGGCTTTCTGCTAACTCATTCCATTCTAACTTTCTGGTTTTGTTTCTTGATTTTCTCGACCCTTGGCCATATAGTACAAACATGTCTGTTAAACAACTGCGCTAACTTTTTAACCAGCAGCATTGAACTTTGTGCTAGATGAAGGCCAAGTTGTAAATTAAATATCAAAGAAGCTAACATCGGCTGTGCCGAAGTTTATATACCCTTGCAGTCCATGGCCATAATATTTTTACATGTTCCAAACTCTTTTTCTGTATCTCAATTCATTAATGCACAGAACCTTTCAAATATCATTTCAATTTTTTCTTCTTCTTCCCCATCCCCTTTTACACGCATGCCGCGATTCGCACGCAAACACATATAGTTTAAGTAGCGTTGCGTCTGTATGTGTGCATGCGTGTGCTATGTTGATTTGATGATGACGTAGTAGGCAGCTAGCCGAACCGATTTATATCGGCTGTAACTTGTGTTCTATATATCCGATTAGATTCAAATTTTGGGATCTGAGATTTTATATTAAATACTATCATATTGGTAAATTTCATGGCGATACTCCAATTTTTGCAATTTTTGCAAAAATGTTTCCTCCAGAGCTATATGATATAGTGGTCCGATTCTCCCAATTTTCATACATTATTATTCCCAGGTAATAAAAATCCCCCAAAAAAAATTTCATCCCGATAGCTCTTAAGATGGCTTAAGATGGCACAGACGGACGGACAGACGAACATGGCTATATCAACTCAGCTTCTCATGCTGATCAAGAATATATATACTTTATAGGGTCGGAAACGTCTCCTTCTGTGCGTTACAAACATCTGACCAATTTTATAATACCCTCTGCAAGGGTATAAAAAAAATAAACATTTCAAAAACAACCAGAAATACTTTTTACTCGCTGACCAAAATTATTCTATTTTATTTTTTTTTTTTTTTTTTTTTTTATTATTACAATAAGAAGAATTTTCAGCCTAAGATTTTCCAAAGAGCACTTTATTTTTGCCCTAGACTGCCACGCCCTAATGGGCGTGGATAATTCCACTTTTACTTCCCAAACGCCCAGTCTATCATTATGTTTGTTGATTTTGCTATTCTGATGTTATTTAGCCATTTTCGCGCTTGGTCGAGAAAAACCTGTTTTGTTATCACAGTGATAAATGTAAAATTATTTTGAATCGAGCAACTACTTAAAGGAATTCCCAAAAGTTGTAATAAATTTCGACACACTCACACACACACACAGTAATACCCATCCACACAAACACCCACTCACACATATCCACGGGGCAAGCAATTGGCAGAGCCAGAGCGCAGAAACACACCAAACGCCCATGAGAGGATACAGCAACTCAACGAAAGACGCCGCCAAAGAAAAAGCGAGAAGCTCTCAGTTTTATGAGGACAGGCACATGCCGATACCGGCAGGCCAGAGGATAATTGTGCGGACTGGCAGCAAGTCACGGCCAGAAGGGCCGACCAATCGGACGCCAGCACCAGACGCTATTCTAATAGCAGACAAGGGCAGCCTAACTTACAGCGAAATGCTTAAAATGGTAACTCGTAGCGAGAGCCTAAAGGCTATAGGAGCGAACGTTAGAAAGGTAAGGCGAACCGCAAAAGGTGAGATAGAAAAATCTATGGGCAACAATCTCCAGCAAATGAGCGTAGACCTTGGCGCGGCGCTTGGAAGCCAGTTTGAGGCCAAACCCCCAAATGAGGAGATCAGACTCGATATAAAGGAACTCGACGAGGGGGTAACCAGAGACGTCATTGTATGGGCCTTGTTGGTCAGAACGCCAGATCCAGAGACAACCTCAGGCAATAAAAAGTCTCCGCCCCATGTACTCGGGCTACCAGCGGGCCACAGTGAGCGTCCCAGTAATTACAGCCAAGGAAATCCTCAAAGTGAGTAAAAAAAAGTTCGTTGGAACGTTAGCCCAATTAGGATCAATAACGCCCAAAAAGATGCCTCAAATTCCAGCAAAACCGACAGAACGGAACTTTGTCTGAAGTGCGGCAAAGCGGCCCCTAATGCTGCCAATGCATCCCCAGCGGCGAACAGAACATAGACTACATAGCAGGCAGCCAGAAATGTGTTCTTGGTCCAAAAAGAGGGATTTCGTCTCACCATGCTTCGATTAATCCAAATAAACCTCAATCACTGCGAGGCGGCGCAGGACTTACTAGTCCAAACCGTCAGAGACCTACGCTCAGACATTGCCATCATAAATTTATCGTCTTCCCAATGGGTCCAAAACAACTCTGGAAAGTCTGCGATTTGGTCGTGTGGGTCTACACCGGCACAAGTACAATCCCCAGAGTCTTTCAATGGTTTTGTGAGGGCCAAATTATAAAATTACTGGTTCTTTACCTGCTATCAACGGGCCCTTACAACGGTAAGGCAATTCATTGGATTGGCTTCATACTTTCCTCAGTTTGCCCCTGTGTTTTCACAAATAATGAAACCGTTGTGTTTTCTCACATCAAGTAAATTTGAATGCAATGAGAAAATTGGCCAAAAAATTATTAGTGTGTTAAACAATAAACCAGTTTTTACAATTTTTAACCCTCAACATCCAATCAAACTGAACATGGATGCAAGTTCTATTGGGTATGGAGCTATCTTGTTGCACAGGATTGAGATTAAGCCATATGTAGTGGAGTACTTTTGCAAGACCACAAGTTCATGTGAATCCAAATATTAATGGTATGAGTTAGAAATATTAGCTGTGGTCAACGCCGATAAGCATTTCCGCATTATCGATGGTGGGCATACCTTCAGTCTTTCGACTTTCAGATACAATACCGAGAGGGTAAAAGGATGGCTCACGTTGATTTCTTGTCTAGAAATCCGAAACAATTCTTATGAGTTGTTGAACAATGAATAGTGCTTACTGAAATATCTTATCCGTAAGGAATAGTAATTGTATTTGTTGACGTATTTACTTAGTACGTGTAGTCATGGCGTCATGGCGTTGAAGTCTTCCATTTCCTTGTTTGCGCCCAATCGTGTTGTGGCTGATCAAGGCAAAAGCTTTAGCAAGAGCAAGAGACAATATAAATATCCACATGAAAGTATTAGAAGATTGCCAAATGGACAGATACCAAGCGAGTTTGAGATCGATGAGACTCTGTCAAGAGAAACCGTTGAAAGAGACGGTATGGAAGCTGTTGAAATAGACAGTATGGAAACAGTATTGCAATCATATTGATTTTATTTGTGCGCCATTGTGATAGTTTGTTCTCATTTCATTTAGAGTTTGTGGGACCATCTGGCAAGTTGGAAGACTATCAACATCGATATTTGAAGTTCTTCTTCGTCGATATGTTTCGTCTGAGCAAAGGTCTTAGGACAACAGTCTATTGAATAAGGAACAAATGCTTGTTCTAGCCCGTGCTCTCAGGACACTCAATACGCGACATCTGACTCCAAAACAAACGAAAAGCAAACTTCATCTTTTATCATGAAATCCTTTGCCTATAATGCAAATTTATATGACATCGATCAGTTTCGTCAATTTGTCCATCACCTTGGACCACTGACGGACGCTGAGTACTTGGCCACTAAGCCATAAAGTAAGAAGGAAGAGTGGATGGAATGGAATGAATATTAAGAAATGAGTGCATATGTTAGAGAGGCAATAAGACCTTAAGGTCATATGCGTATAGACGATGCTTTCCCTTTAGCATCACACTTATTGGAGGATCAATCCCTCTGGCCCTGGAAGGAGTGAGGCAAGGGAGCTATTACGAACGCTCTCAGAGTGAAAGTAGATTGACTGAAGGAATTGCTGCAAACACTGAGCACCATTCTGTGCAGCGACCCACAGTGGGGCATTTTGGCATTTTACATTCCAAAAATCATAGCTTTTTAAAAAAAAAAAAAAATAATAAAAATAAAAAAAAAAAAAGAAAAAGGGAAAAAAAATAAAATTTTGTTTTTATGGTGGGGGGTGTGTGTTGGGTTGTTATTATAAAATAAAAATTTAAAAAATTTTTTTTATTTTTTTTTTTTTTAAAAAGAAGGGAAATTTTTTTTTTTTTTCATACCCCCATAGGGAGAAAGGAAAAAAAAAAGTTTAAAAAATGAATTAAAAGGGAAAAAGGAAGTTTTTCCGACCCCATAAAGTATATATATTCTTGATCAGCATCAATAGCCGAGACGATCTAGCCATGTCCGTCTGCCCGTCCGTCCGTCCGTCCGGACGCCACGCTCCCTACCGCCCCCGCAAATTACAAAAAACCGATTTTCTTAAACACTATAGCAACTACAGACACAAAATTTGGTATGTATATTTGCTTAGTAAATGCGCACATTTTGTGTTTATAAAAATTTTGCCACGCCCCCTACCGCCTCCGCAAATTACAAAAAACCGATTTTCTTAAACACTATAGCAACTACAGACACAAAATTTGGTATGTATATTTATTTGGTAAATGAAAACATTTTGTATTTATAAAAATTTTGCCACGCCCCCTACCGCCCCCGCAAATTAAATAAAACCGATTTTCTCAAAAACTATTCTAGCTAGAGATACCATAGTTGGTATAAATATTTGCTTAGTAATTGCGCACATTTTTGATGTGTAAAGATTTTGCCACGCCCCTTTCCGCCCCCGTAATTTGAAAAAACTCGATTATCTCCCGTAATTTTCTACCTTTTGCAATCAAATTTAGCACACTTAAATTTGATACTAATATCAAGCAAAATACCAAAAATCGGAATAAAAATAGTCAAGTTATGCATATAAACGTTTTTCCATATGGCCGGAAGTGGCCGTTGGCTGGTGGGGGCGCTAGGGTGCTAGAATGCTTGAATGAGCGAAATACTAAGATATGCTTGTAAAAAGCATGCAAACAGATTTTTTTAAAAATACGAAAATGCATTGGTTATTATAAATTTAAAATATTTGTTTTACTGGTGTATGGTATATCCAAGTCGGCGAGACGACTTACTTACTTCATTATTAATATTATCATTAGTAAGATAATTATTGTTAAACAAGCATGTAAAGTTACATGATGGACACTCAAACCTTGTTAATCTGATGTTCCTTTACCGATTGTAACTTCCTATTCTTACCAATTCTGCTGTATGGTTTACTAAATTGGCTTCTACTGGATTTTATATTATTTTATATTTGGCATATTACTAATATTGCCCAATGCTGTACCTCCAAAGTGAGGTCCTGCCGGGGGGCATAAATTTATTTCTTTATTATTTTGACAAATTATTTCTTTTACCTCAGATTTTATCTTACCTCCAAGGTGAGGTGCTGCTGAAGGAGTCAAATGCTGACTTATTTCTTGAATTTTGTTGTTGATTTTCTTTTGAATTGTATTGTATTTATTTTCACGTTTACCTTTGTTCTTCTCCCAACGCTGTTGCATACCTATGACATCTATTATTGTTGCCACTACCGATTTATTATTTTTCGCTTTGGTGCATCCCGAGACGATCCAACCAAATTGAGTATTTTAACCTAGTAGGCCATCAATCTTTGTAACTCCCCGTTTTAAAATTTGGGTATATACGTTTACCCCCAATACGTAGGATTGCCATTTTGACATATCCACGCTTACCGTTTTTAATGGAAGAGCTTTCATTAACCTTGGCAACACAATCGCCCCAACCTTAAGATGCCTTTTCCAGGGACTTCGCGTCTTCACATCTATTTTTACCTTATATTTTGATTTTGTGGCTTTTATTGAGGACACGCCCTTTATTTCTGTATGTTGTTTTACTTTAGGTAATTTAAATATTTGGGCTGCCTCTTCAGACAGAATGGTGCTCTGTGAACCATTATCAATAAGGGCTCTTAGAGTCTTATATCCTCCATTTACATTTTTTACTTGTCTGTGGCCAACAGTGTGGGTTGAGCCGTTATACAAGTGTTAACTCTCTCCTGTATTTCTTCAAAATGGAGTAAAGTATGGTGTCCTTTACTGCACAATGAACAGACCATCTCATTAGTGCATTCTTTATTGCTTGAATGGTTCAAGCATCGTGTGCAAAGCTGTACTTTTTTTGCCGTTTCATACCTTTCCATTGGTGTCAAACCATTAAATTTATAGCACTTATACGCTTTATGCCCGGCAACTTTGCAAATCGGACAGTTATTTTCAAAAACCCCATATGAATCCACTTTTTGCGCGTTTTTCTCTTCTTTCCTCATGGCACTTAGCGAACAATATCTTTGCTCCAAGTATTCCATGACATCAGAAAGCATTTGTATCTGCCTTGTTTTCCTAATCTGACTCTCATACAATTGTAGGGAGGCTCCCTGTCAAATGTGCGAATATTACGTCAACTTCATCGGACAAATTTGCTTTAAATTTATTATTATTATAAGTATAGGATATAGTTGTATGTAAACTATCAACCTAACTATATTTTACAAGCACTGGCAACTCTGGCCTTCGGCTTAGACGAAAACTACATCCATACACTAGCCTGGGATTCGAACCCGGATCCTCGTTGTTCAGTTGCCTAATTGACTGGGCCACTTAGACAACTCATCTACCGAGGACTGCTGCTTTAAATTTAATTTTAATTAAGTGCACTGACTCATTAATTATGTCAATCACTCCTTTTACACTCTTTGCGGATTCATTGTTGATCATCGGTAGATCAACGATCCGACTTAATTGTTCGGAAAATACCCTCCGATTATTTTCATACCGCTTGGTCAACAGTTCCCAAGCGGCATTATAACTGTCAGCTGAACCTGACAATAAATGAGCTACCATGCTCCTCGCTTCGCCCTTTAATGCGGATTTCAAATAATTAAACTTAAGAGTAGGACTCAGATCCTCTCTTTTTTCAATCAATTCCCCAAACAATTCCACAAACAGGTCCCATTCTCTAGGCTCTCCAGAAAATGTGGGTACCTGAATTTTCGGCAACATCGGTAGTTCGTCTCTCACGGTTACATTCTCAGTTTTACAATCTTCTTTATTGCTCATTTTCATTTCTAAGCCTGACAATGAATTCTGGACATCGAATTCTAAATCATCCATAACATACTTTACTTTTACATCTTTTGTCACTACCTGGCACGCCTGTGCTTTCTCCCATAAATAATTAATCTTATTAATATACATTATGCATGTCTCATTGCCTGTAGAGTTGTCTATAGTACGTAAATCTTTGGTTACCATATCTAAATAATCCTGGAGCTGTGGCACTCTATCCATAAATATATCCTGGTTAACCTTAGCATTTTCATTACTGGAGGTCGCATTTCCGCGCGACTCTCCTCTGCTATCATCACCCATTTCTGACATATTTGCTTCTGCTTCAACTAACACCGACTTACTAGTGCCTGGTTTTTCTGACTCTCCTGTAGCTATTATTTTGGCAACTATCTTTAACACTTCTTCATGAATTTTATCTCTGAGATACTGATGATCGATCCCCTGCTGTAGCAATTTGTTATGATTAGGTATCCATTGATTCCTTATCTCTTTTACTTCCTCGATCACCTTGCTAGTTAATTTTCTAGTTTCTAAAGCTTCTAACTGCTTTAACCTTGTATGCAACTCTAACTGCTTCCCTAACCATTTGTCAGCCTTATTAGAAAACATTTTTTCTTATGCGTATATTAGGATACCGAAATAAGTATATAATAATAATAAAAATAGGTTGATGTAATTATAACTATTTTAATTTATATCTTATCTGATGATGATCCTGTTCGCTGCTGCTTGTCCGCCAATAAGTAGAATTCCACTTTTTTGTTTTTTTTTTTTTTGGTCGTCGCTCAGCTGCTGTTGTCTCAGGCGGTACCGGTGCCGGTCATCGCACCAGATTTCCTTATATTGGTAATGTACGTTCTCCAGCGACCCAGGCCACTCTTTGGCACTCTATCAATCTCCTTGCCAGGACTTCTCTTACCTCTTGCGGGCGCCTGCCACCGTCCTTCTCTCGTCTCTTCAACTCTAAGTAGTTGCCTTGCTGCTGATCTGCTGCTTCTTTGTTGCCTACTTGCAACTCAATGTGTATATATATACAACAAAAAATTTTTTTTTTAACTTTCGATATTAGGGCTTCGAATACGCCACGCACAAATACACTCCCGTCGCCGAAATTACTAAGCATATACAACAAAATTTTTTTTTAACTTTCGATATTAGGGCTTCGAATACGCCACGCACAAATACACTCCCGTCGCCGAAATTATTAAGCAATATTTTGCTTTTATATTATACTCTGTCTCTTACCACTGGTGGGGGAAAACAAGAGTTATTTTATTTTGCTACCTTTAGCTGATCTTAGCATTTACACTTGCATAAGAATCCAGACTTTAAGGAGCTGATTCAATCTCTGAGTCTCTTACCACTGGTGGGGGAAAACTACAGAGTTCCTTTTTTCGAGGGCCCAAAATGAATAGGGATTCCGGGCGAAGGAAAGAATAACCCGATCTTCATTTGTTGAATTCAAAATATGAACTGATTTTATTTAAAGAATTGTTGTGTATATAAATGAATTCTTAAACTCTAGGAGGCGACATTTGTTCTCAAAAATGCTTATTCTAATGTTTATATTTCATGCTCAGCGTTGGTGTTATAATCTTAAGTGTTTGTGTGGATGCATGTTTTGTTTGGTATTAAGCAATAATTGTTATATGAATCTTTATGACTTAGTTTTGTTTTTATGTTTTTGTTTCGTTTTGTATATTTCTTTGGTCAATCTGATTTGGTGAAGCCATTTCAGATAAACACGATGTTTAATCTTAAACAGAATTGTAAGAAATAGTAACTTCAATGGTAGGGTGATAAGGATCTTCAGGTTTCACTAGGGGCTGTGTTCGGAATACAGCACTAACAGTGGGATCAGAGACAAAAACAAGATCAAGGATACTTTTAGAAGAGTTAAGGAAAGAATTCAACTGATATAGCGGGCATTCAAGTAGGCAATCAAGAAAAACATGTTGAGATGAAGGAATTAAGAAAGATAGATTATCATCAACAAGCCAATAAATATTAGGCAAGTTGAAATCACCTAAAACTATAAGGAAGTCACGATCTTTAAGACGATTAAAAATAGTTTGCAAAGCATCAGCATGGTGCATATAGGTCATGATATCAGAAGCTGGAGGAATATATGAACAAGAAATATATAAGCTAAAGTTGGAACATGTAACTACGACGCAAATAAACTCAACACCTAAAGGCAGATCAATCGGCACGACACTTGAACACAGATGTTCTGCTAAAAAACGAGGAGAGACACCAAACGAAATTACACCCGAAATTTAAGGGCCCATTTTTGGTTACTGAAGTCCTGGAAGGGGACAGGTATATGTTAAAGTCGTTAACAAATAAACGACATTAAAATTCCTGATGAATTGGATATTGATAATGAAAATCAGAGCTTATAAGAGAATATAGTTGAGACTGAGAGTGTTCCGTCCAAGTGAGACGATGAATTAAATTTATTATTTTTTTTGTTTTTGTAATTTTTATATATTGGACATTCATTTGAAAGTTAAGCAAATACTTTGTTGTTTTGTTGAAGTTGCAAGTGCAAGCACAATGATTAAAATTCGTTAAAATTTAAGTGAATTTATGAATTTTGTTTAAAAAAAAAACAGAAGATACTCTGTATGTTATGGTTGAGAATAAAAGCTTATGTTCAGTTTATGGCGTGTAACGCATAAGACTATGGAAACCGTTGAAAAAGACGGTATGGAAGCTGTTGAAATAGACAGTATGAATGTTTGAAGTTTTGGTCAGATGAAATGTAAAATTGTTGCTGGGAATATGTTGACAAAAGATTATTTAAATTTGGTAATTTGCATATGTGAAATATTGAATTGAATTGATTATGATTACGGTAAGAGTAAATGTTAAAAGTTTGTATAAAAGAAATGTTGATCTGAATGTTAGAATGGTTGGATAACCATTCTTCTTCCTATGTCTAGAAGAGACGATGGTTATCCGTCTAAGAGAGACGATGGTTATCCGTCTAGAAGAGACGATGGTTATCCGTCTAAGAGAGACGATGGTTATCCGTCTAAGAGAGACGATGGTTATCCGTCTAGGAGAGACGATGGTTATCCGTCTAAGAGAGACGATGGTTATCCGTCTAGGAGAGACGATGGTTGTCCGTCTATGAGAGACAATGGAATTCCGTAAGATAGACGATGAATTAAGTTTGGAAAATTTGAAATTAAAATTGCAAATATTACACGAGGACGTGTAAAGGTCAGGATGGCCGTGTCGGATAGTGTTGGTTAAGTAACTAATAATTCAAAGCCTACTAGTTAGTTCCAATGGATTGACAGGTGTGTCAATTGTAGCTCTGGTCGAGCATCTCCTCCTGGTTGAGCATCTAAGCAACCTTAGCAACAAATGTCGAGAGCTGTATTCAGGTCAGGTCCTATATAAAGGGGAGCCACGGGCTAGAGAGCTCAGTTAACAAACCCTCGGGGAACTAGCCGCACAGTTCGAGAATAACAGTGAAAAAGTAAAAGTGAAACAGTCCAAAGTGGTGTCCCGACATATACAGCCAAGCATGTGTGTGCATTTATCTATACACATACATATATTCACATAAGTCCCCAAGCAGACTTACTTTGGCGACACCTGCCAGTAGCAGTGCCACTAGCATTGGGCTTTTGACTATTTTCAGCCAGCTTCGTTCTTGTGGTGCCCGGGGTAGGGGGACTTGGCGCTATTTTGCCTACCTCTGCCGCCCTCTTCATAGTATTGGTGCGTAGAATTCTCTCTGCTATCCGGAATCCTCTCCGATCTTGACGCACTTCCTCTTGTTGCAGCGAAACAAATCTGTATAGTTGCCCCACAAAGCGCCACTGATCAGCTGTGCGACCAGTGTTGGACAACGCAAAAAGCTTTGGGCTGCGCATAGGGCTCAATTCCCACTTGGCGCCCACGCGCCGATCCCTGCCATTACCTATGGATCAAGCCCGCTGGGAGCGTGCGGCCAGTGACCAGGTAGGCAAGGTGGCCGGCTAGGCCACCGCTATTATCGTCCGACAGCCAAACGAGTGTGTCGCGCATCCCGGAGTTTGATGATTTGGACAATCTCCTACGCCAACTGGAGAACACTTTCAAGAAGAAAGATGACGGCAACCCGCACGTGAACCAGAACATGATGCAGGACATAAGGCGCATGATAGAGCGCATGAGCCATCCCCAGATTGGCAAGTGGTCCCAGTGAGGCGCAAGCCGCGCAGAGGTCGGCCAGATGCCATTATAATCCAGGCGGAAGAGGGCATTTCATATGCGGAAATGCTGAAAATGGTAACTAGACGGGACGACGGGCATCTAAATTGCATAAAAGACCTAGTTACAAGGGCCAAGAAAATACAAAACGGCGATCTACTTCTGGATCTTAGAAGCAAAGATGACGAGCGCTAAAGTCTGAGCAGTTACCGACGTGTCGCACATCGATCTGCGGAAGCTAGATTGCCTGGTAACGGCAACCGACATAGTAGTCGCCATTACAAAGGCAACGGCTATCTCGGAAAGTGACATCACGGTGAAGACGCTGCGACCAACCTTCAACGAGACCCAAATGGCAGTTATATGTCTGCCACAAACGTCTTCAACTTCTCTAGTGAGAAAGATCGCCCTGGTTGTGGGCTGCTTCAGCTGCCAGATCGGGCAAAGAGTGTCCCAGCAAAGATGCTACAAATGCCTAGACTTTGGACATGTGGCCTTCAATTGCAAGAGCATAGTTTACAGAACCAGTTGGTGCTTTAGATGTGGGCACCCTTGCGATAACCACGCAAACTGCTACAACTGCGCTGAAGCAACCCTCGTCGACAGGAAGCATTTTGCCGGCAGCAAAGATTGCCTGTTGACAAGATCTGGCGCTCAATCAACAAAGAAGTCGGAAGAAGTTTCTTCAACTTAATCTAAACCATTGTGCAGTTGCACAGGATCTGTTGGCGCAATCAGCGCGGGAAGTAGACGCCGATATTGCGATTCTGAGCGAGCCGTATAAAGCAGGCGATGACACTCTATGGGCAATGGACTCGATTATCAAAGCTGCCATTTGGGTATGCGGACAAAACGTGCCGGCTATGGAGTCGATTTACTCGTCTCACGTTTTACACTCGCGCGAAAATCGGGGATATGTGATATTATAGCTGCTACCTAGACCCTAGTCTGTGCTGAATAAGGATTGTTGAAAGCAATATGTTACAATCGCAGGTGATTTTAACGCTTGGTCCGAAGAATGGGGCATTAAATGCTAGGGGCAGAACACTTCTCGAGGCCTAAGCGATCCTTGATATTGCTGTGCTAAACACTGGCTCCAAGTATACGTTTAACAGAGCGGGATATGGCTCTGAAATCGATATTACATTCACAAGTGCCCGTCTTTTACCCCACTCAAGCTGAAAACTATTTTTCTAAAAACTACGATTCTTACACCAATAGCGATCTCCTGGCCATTATTTGCACCAGCAGCAATGCTTTTTTAAAGGCCCAACCACCAGCGAACAAATCAAAAAGATATTCCGCGTCGACACACTTAATCCATCGAATTTTAAGTCGGCACTTAGCATTCCGCGATTAGACGGCGATGGTTCAAGACAGGCAGAGACCATTATGGACTCAGTAAAGGCGGCATGGAACGTCCGAAGAAGGAATAGCCGACATTGAGCCCCCGTCTGTAGATGCAACTAGAATTTGCGGCTAGAAGAACGGAGCTTAAAGAGCGTGTTCGTGGATGGTGGAAAGATCCCGATGACAATACAGCCAGTTGGCGGGTGCCGATGGTTTCGGGTATAGTGAGTTGATAAGTAATTAACAAACGCGCGAGACTTCGTTTAAAAATTATGTTTTATTCACAGAGTACTTTTCACACACGAAAAACTTCGATGTAGGAAAAGGAAAAAAACTTCAAGTTACAAAAGGCAAAAGTGCGGGTGTATCGAACAAAATCTCGAACTCTAATAATAATGGCGATTTCCATCAGCAGTCAAGTCACGCTCTTGATGTGGCCGTATCCGTGCGAGGTTCCAAAAAACCCTCCTTACTCCTCGCCTAGATGCAACATGAGCCCGAGGCGACCCATCCGAACACGGTACTTTGGCCTGCGGGATTACCGCTATGACCGGGCACACAGCCTGGTTGGATGACCTCAGGATAGAGGTCCGCCCCGAGCACAACGGACACCAACGCCGACCGGTAAAAATTGGGATCGGCCAAGACCAGATTAGAGAGTTGCCCCGGACCGACGCCTCCACCTTTTTTATACGCGCGAGCCCAAGCAGATAACTGCCCACCACCCACCCGACCGACCGAGGGGTGCAGCCGTATAACGCACGGCACGAATCGCGTGGACAAATACACAAGAGAAAAATCAGACAAACAGATAATACTATAGTTATCTATTAACTAAATGGTATAGGATAGATGTTTTAAGCATATTAATAGAAAACTCTGAGCTGATTACAGGGAATAGAAGGTTTTTATTTATTTATTCATTTATTTACGTCAACTAACACAGCAGTCGACGAAAAAGCTTAAGCTAAAGGCAGATAGTAATTAATTGAAAAAGATAGCTCATCTATATACACAACTAAACATCCCCGACCCGGTGGAGGTGTTTTATTTGCATAAGGTGCCAGCTATGCCCCGATTCACAGCCAATGTGGTCAGGGATGAGTTGCAGCCAATCCAAGTCCAGAATATTTTCATTGGTTTCGCTGTAGATGATTAAAAAGTATAGCGCGAAGAGAAGTGACAGAAAAATGAGGAGAAATTAGGTGAGAAAGGTTGTTAAAAGATTGGCAAAGAACACGAAAAGGTTCGTGAAGAGAGTAGTTAGTCAGACATCTACTAAGGTAAATAGGAAAAAAATTTCTGGTCCGACGTGGGGGAACACAAAAATATAGCGTACCTAGTAAATTAGTAGAAATGACTTCGCCGTTGACTAGTTTATGGAGAAAGAGAATGCCAAAAACGAGCCTACGGTTGTAAAGTGAAGGAAGATTAATAAGAAGAAGTCTGTCAGAATAAGAAGGTAGGCGAAGACTCGGGTCCCAATTAAGACCGCGTAACTCAAACTTAAGGAATTGCTTCTGTACCGATTCAATACTACGCTGGTGAACATCATATTGCGGGTTCCACACTGGCGAGCAATATTCGAGAATAGGGCGAACTAACGAAGTGTATAAAACCTTTGTTACATAGGGATCATCAAATTCTTTGGCCCAACGTTTAATAAAGCCAAGAAGGCTGCATGCTCTATTGACAATTGAAGCCATATGAACATTAAATGAAAGTTTTGGGTCAAACATAACTAGCCTAAGTCTTTAAAGGTTGGTACACAATCTAACAGAACAGACTTAATGGAGTAATGAGCTAGGAACGGAGACAAACGACTGAAAGTCATAAAAGAACACTTAGAGGCATTAAGGTGTAATTTATTAACGTGGCACCAATCACAGAACGCATCGAGATCAGATTGCAAGTACTGTTGGAAAGAAGGATCATTATAGGAATAACAAATCTTGACGTCATCCGCAAACATGAGCACGCGTGAGTGAACCAAGGCCAAGGGTAAATCATTTATAAACAGGGTAAATAACAGTGGGCCCAGATGACTGCCTTGGGGTACACCTGACGTAACTTGAATAGTTTTAGATATTGAGGAACGAAAAGACACCTTTTGGGTTCTGCCAATAAGATACGACTTGAACCAAGCCAACAGTTTCGGGGAAAAACCCATGATGTTAAGTTTCGCGAGAAGCATAGAATGATCAACCGTATCGAAAGCCTTACTAAAGTCAGTATAAATAACATCAGTTTGACACTTTTTACGGAAGCCATGGTGTACAAGGGTAGTCAATTCTAAAAGGTTAGTAAGCGACGAACGACCTTTCATGAAGCCATGCTGACAAGGAGAAATAGTGGATCTCGATAGGTGTTGAAGGGAAGACGTAATAATTTTCTCAAACAGGTTTGGTATTACCGAAAGTTTGGCAATGCCACGGTAGTTAGAAACATCCGATTTGCTACCCTTTTTAAAAAGCGGAATAATAAAAGACTCCTTCCAAATATCGGGAAAGCTACAAGTCTCACTCGATATAAAGAATAACCGAGATAAAGGCTTAGATAGGGAAATCGAACACATTTTAAGGATGCAACTAGGTATATTATCAGGACCGGGAACGAAGGAAAACGTCATAGATGACAAGCTAGAGATAATACAGTCTTCACTAATACTAGGAAAAAACATACAATTTAAATATGGGATTGAAAAGGGATAGTGTTTGGGATCCGAAACAGTAGTAGAATAAGTCGACTGAAAGAATTTAGCAAACAGATCTGCAATATCTGAGTCATTATTAGCCATCTGGTCATTAAGTTTGAAGGTGGAAGGTAGTACATTAGAGCGTCTTTTGGAATTAACAAAGTTGTAAAATCTTTTGGGGTTCTTATAAAATTCAACCTTACAGCGAACGCTGGAGACGGTAGAGACATTCACATAAGGAACGCATTTATCAATTAGAGAATTAAGAGCAGAGTAGAAAAACTTCACTGCACAATCTATATCGCAGCACTCAAATAGAAATGACCAATCAAAAGAGAAAATAAGGCTATTAAGAAGATTGATTTGCGATGTTATTAAGTGATTTAGTAACGGAATTGTAAGAAATAGTAACTTCAATGGTAGGGTGATAAGTATCTTCAGGTTTCACTATGGGCTGTGTTCGGGATACAACACTAACAATGGGATCAGAGACAAAAACAAGATCAAGGATTCTTTTAGAAGAGTTAAGGAAAGAATTCAACTGATATAGCGGACATTCAAGTAGGCAAGAAAAACATGTTGAGATGAAGGAATTAAGAAAGATAGATTATCATCAACAAGCCAAGAAATATTAGGCAAGTTGAAATCACCTAAAACTATAAGGAAATCACGATCTTTAAGACTATTAAAAATAGTTTGCAAAGCATCAGCATGGTGCATATAGGTCATGATATCAGAAGCTGGAGGAATATATGAACAAGAAATATATAAGCTAAAGTTGGAACATGTAACTTCGACGCAAATAAACTCAACACCTAAGGGCAGATCAATCGGCACGACACTTGAACACAGATTCGAGTTAACAGCAATGAGTACTCCACCGCCACGACGACCAACACGATCAAGCCTATAAGAAATAAAGTTATTAGAAAGAATTTCATTATCCAAAACAGAGGAGTTAAGCCAAGTTTCAGAGAAAGCTAATATGTCAGCCTAAAAGGTTTGGCTATCACAGAACTGCTCTTGGCTTAATCAGGTAATCAGGTGTACCGACAGATTTACCTGAGCTAATAACTCAGGCGAGTCGATATCACCAATTAGGAGCTTGTGCATGAAAATGACACCAAGCATAGTTCTACGGTTAGTTAGGGAAGGAAGGTTAATCAAGAGAAGTCTACTAGAATACGAAGGCAAATTGACATTGCGATCCCAGCTTAAGCCACGAAAAGCAAATAGCAAGAACTGCTTTTGAACGGATTCAAGTCTAATCTGGTGCGACTTATATTGAGGTGACCAAATGCAAGATCCATACTCTACATTAGGACGGACAAGCGAAGTAAAAAGAACTTTAGTTGTATAGGGGTCATCGAATTCTTTTGACCATCTTTTAATGAAACCCAGGACACTCGTGGCCTTTGAGACCGTGGTGGAAATATGGGTGTTAAAATTTAACTTTTGGTCCATAAGTACGCCCAAATCATTCATATTATTTAGACGTTCTAAAGGGCTATTGTTTAAAAAATAAGTGACCAGTTGAGGAGAAAAAAAGTCATTACCTTACATTTGTTAGTGTTAAGATTTAGTAGATTAAACTGGCACCAGGATTGAAAGTTTTTAAGATCAGCTTGTAGCCGACTAAATGAATCTGTATCTTTATAAGTAAGACAAAGCTTGACATCGTCAGCATACATAAGCACACGCGAATGAACAATGACTGATGGAAGACCGTTAATGAATGGTGTGAAAAGCAGAGGGCCAAGATGACTACCTTGAGGTACACCAGAAGTCACAGGAATGGAAACGGAAAAAGAAGACTTAAAAAGTACCTTCTGTTTTCTATTTGTTAAATAATCCCGAACCCAAGATAGGAAAAGGGGTGGAAACCCAATGTCGCTCAGCTTTGAAAGTAATAGGGTATGATAAAGGGAATCAAAGGCTTTGCTGAAGTCAGTGTATATGACATCAGTTTGTTTACCATTTTTGAACCCGTTGATAATTATTGATGTAAATTCTAAAAGGTTAGTGGTTGTGGATCTACGTTTTACAAACCCATGTTGGGATGGCGAAATAATAGAGCTGCAAAAATGTTGCAATTGAGAAGTTATAATTTTCTCAAAAGCTTTTGGAATGGCGGACAATTTTGAGATAGCCCTATAGTTAGAGGCTTCGGACTTTTTGCCATTTTTATGCAGAGGAATGATATACGACTCCTTCCAAATAGATGGAAAAGAGGAAGATGCGACAGACAATAGAAACAATTTTAAAATGGGTTTACATAATGCGTTTGCACAGAACCTGAGTACACATCCAGGAAGACCATCTGGCCCCGGAGAATAAACGGGTTTAACTAATTTAAGTTCGCTAAGAATAGAACCTTCATCAATCACTGGATTGAAAATGCAATTAGCCTTTTCTAAATGATAAGGATACGGACTTGCTCGATATTCCGTTGAGGAATAAGTTGTTTTGAAAAAACTCGCAAACATATCAGGCAATTGCCTGATCAGTGCTCGTTTTTTATACCCTTGCAGAGGGTATTATAAAATTGGTCAGATGTTTGTAACGCACAGAAGGAGACGTTTCCGACCATATAAAGTATATATATTCTTAATCAGCATGAGAAGCTGAGTTGATATAGCCATGTCCGTCTGTATTGGAGTATCGCCATGAAATTTACCAATATGATAGTATTTCATATAAAATCTCAGATCCCAAAATTTGAATCTATTCGGATAAATAGAACACAAGTTACAGACGATATAAATCGGTTCAACTTGCTGCCTACTACGTCATCATCAAATCAACAGACGCAACGCTACATAAACTATATGTGTATGGCCATGGACTGCAAGGGTATATAAAATTCAAAACAGCCGATGTTAGCTTCCTTGATATTTTATTTTGAAAAGACAAAAAGGATGGGTGCACAGAGGTCTTACGTTTAGAATTAACAAAATTATAAAATTGTTTAGGGTCAGAAGAAAACTGAAGCTTACACCGCTGAAGATAATTCTTATAGCAACGTTCTGGTAACCCAGGTTAAGGGACGAAGCTAGTTTTTTTACACACCAGCAGATGCTGATGTGGCAGGAATAGTATTAGTTGTTGTTGTTGGCAAGCGAATCTGTTGCCGATTTTTCTTTTTTACAGTATATTCCTTGACTATTATATGTTTCGGCCAAAAATCTTCTCGACATATGGTGTCGAAGATATTGGCAGAAACACTAATTTTAAAGGACGAAATGTCCCGAGAATAAGAAAATTTAAGCTTCTCCACCGCAATATTCGAGACGTTAACTTTCTTCCGAATATAGGCTACTACATCATCAGATGTGACAACAGGGTCTAGCCTAGAAACAAATATATGTTTCTTTGGTGGTATGCCAACGAGAGGCCGCGGTCCCGAAGCGTCAGCCGCAGCAGTAATGTTGGACAAGTCACCCACTGCAGCAGTCAACTTGTTTACGGGGCCCTCGATACTTTTAGAACTATCGGCAATTTCCATTGGAATGAGTAATTGCCCGGACATATCGGACACTACAATAGGCATCGATTTTAAAAGATCATTCCCAGGTGATATCGGTAATTCCTTACTAATAGCATTCACAACCGGGCTCTAAAACGATATCAATTGCTGTACACTAGGAGTGGACGGTGCATTAGACCGGTCGGGGACGATAAGAGAAGCTGGCGGATCTACAGATACAGAAACACCCCAAGGACTGGTCCTTTTACGTTTCGGAGACTCATTCATAAGCGATAAACTTCTGAACTGAGTCTCCACCGCAGTAAACTCCGCTGTAAACCTGCCCTTAAGGTGTCAAAACTATCTCAAGTCCGCCTCATGAAAGAGCGCATCTTATATTCGACCTCCCGGCAAGCATCACATCGCAATATTTTCAGCCACCACCACCTTTAGCAATAGACTCCTTGATTCTGCCTGTGTAACCTGCACACTTAACGTGAACCGCATTTTGATTTTATTTAAATTTAAACAAAAGCGACAGCAAGTATTCGCGAAATGAAAATAAAATTCGAATGCTGAAATTATTATTAATTAATTAAACCGATAATAAATTTAAAAGTTATGGAAAAGTATTTAATCGCGAGAAAAAAAATAAAAGTCCTCTGCAACGAGTGAAAGTGAAAAAAATGAGCACAGGGGCGCTATCATGCGAAGCGGAGCGGTCGTAGGATGACTGTGACCTTGGGACGATGACTGCCTGCGACGTCCGGCTAGGGAGCATCGCCTGGGTGTTTGGTCGACCACCGTCGGCATCCGTGACGACTCCGGCACGTGTCGGACGAGCGCTCGTGTGCCAAGCAATTAGGGCAGTATTTGTTGATAAGAACCGAACACGATCACGAGGTCGCCTGTCTGGAGACTACGAGCAATCCGTTTGTGGAGCTCCTTAAGGTATTCGTTCTTCAAACGGCGGTAGAAGGCATGCTGAGTTGCCTTCAGTCGCTGCCATCGGTTGATTAAAGACATAATGAAGTGCTAGGATAAAATATGCTGCGGAAATGAATTCATGATACTCTGCTGCGTCCAGAAAGTCCTTTTCGAGCCCCTTCGAGCCTTCTACGAAGGTTTTTGACATTATCTCCGTGCGACAAACCGTGAATAGGCTGCGAGAAATCTTTCAGTGGTGAGGTCGGAGGTAGCCTCGAGATAGATTGCCTTCAGGCATTCCAAAGCGAGTTGGTCTAGTGCGGACTCGAATTCTTGTTGCTAAGTAACAGCTATGCACTAGAGAGCTGCATGGCTTCACCCACAACGTACGTTTAAAGGAACGCAACCGAATTGAATTGAATTGAATTGAGTGAGTGAGACGCACACACTGAATTGAATGTGCATGAAAGTTTTTGGATGCTGGGACTCATAACCAAAGTCACTCACTCGGGTGAATTCGAATAAATGAATCGAAAAGCCTGAAAGTTTTTTTTTGTTGCTTATTGTTATATGTATTAATGTTTGGCATTCAAATGAGTTCAGTCGGCATTCAATAATTCCTCGGCATTCTCACTCATTCAATTCGTCTCTTTTCGGTTAAATGTTGTGCGACAGAGTCTTTTGCGAGAGCATTCATTCACTCAAATTCATGCTACTCCAGTGTAGTGCGCCGCCTGTTGTCGTTTGGCATCTACGCAATTAAGGCTGTGTTGTGGTCTGTCGCCCCGCAGTTGAGGCACCAATTGATGCGACCGATGGAGCTACTGCACTTTGCTGCCGTGTGGCCGAATTCTGCCACTCTGCATCCGCTAATAACTTAAGCATAATGTTTAAGTGTCCGTTAAGGACACTAGCCATAAGACCAATGTAAATGTTCTCCTATAAATACCGGGCTTGCGGCCCAAATAAATCACTTGAAGTCAAACCTTGCCTTCGCCTATTTCAAAGGTTTTATTGCGTAATGATACAGGTCATAAGCTAGAATCTAAGTATTTAAGCCCATACATCATAGAAGAAATAAAATATGGGGATAACATTTTAATTAGAGAATAAGAAGCAATTGGTGCATAAGGATAGGTTAAAAATTTTAGTCAGTTAATATATAAAAAAAAATCAATAAATTTTCTACATTTAATGACACTATACATATATACAAAAAAAAAAAAAAAAAAAAATATTCACCAGATATATCATCCAGTATGAAAAAATTAAATAAATTTTCTAAATTTAATGACACTATACATATATACAAAAAAAAAAAACACAAAAATATTCACCAGATATATCATTAAACAAATAATGAAGATCAAACATCCAAACAAAAAAAAAAATCCATACGTAAGTTTTTATATAATAAAAATTACAAAATATCTCCATGTAATGAAATATCATATTAATAATATTACAAACATACTGGCGCAATATGCAATATGATACATCCTCACTCTCCCGCTGTGTCGGCATATACACATAAATATGAACATCATTATATATTTATACATCGGCATACCGCGCCTCTGCCGGTATATATATATATATATATATATATATAAAAAATAATAACAATAATAAACAAATAAATTTATACATAATAAAAATTAGAAAATAACTCCATATAATTACGTTATTTTTCTAAAGAGGCAGGCTTCTTTATCTTCTGGGGACAGCACATTCCGCCATTTTGTCCGTTACAATGCTTTCCATCGACCGATATAGAGATTTGTTCCCAGGGGTTAGCGCCAACCATTGTCTCGGAGCATATTGGATGGCCTCTAAAAGATTAAGTTCAACATTGCGGGCTCGAAACTCTTTTAAAAAACGAAAATAGCCTGGATCACTGGTATAGTCATTTTCATCTATTGGTCCAATAGTCGACGATGTTGAAGAACTTGAAGCCAACGAGGCTGCTGAAGATCGCTCGTCCATTTTAATGGAAATGCTTTATATATCCTTGAAAATTCTACAATGGAAAATTCCAAAAAAATATAATATATTTATTATATAAATTTAGGAACTTATAAGACGTGTATCTATCTTGCTTGTTGTACAGTGCTTATCATAATGATAAGACACGTCGTTTTTCACACATATTTTCTAAAACACTTTAGTTTTCCAAAATTTTTTTTTAGAAATATATTCAAAATTAGAATGCGAATAAGATTAATGTCATTTTTCAATAATATTTTTCATATATATATATTTTTTTTAAGTAAACAAAAAAAATAGGGTTATCAACCATATCAAAATTATAAGACATATTTCAATTTAAGCTTAAAAATAAAAAACATGTAGAAATTTCCTTAATATTTTTTAAATTAATAATTAATTGCATTTCCCTGCGCTCTTCCGACTTCAAAAATACGCTTTTTCATCGAATCCGAAAGAGTTTTTAAAAACTGATCCTCTAGAAGACCCCATTCTCTGATAATTGCTTCCTTAAGGTCGGTTATGTTGCCGTAAACCTGGTTTTCTTTATAAACACGTCTTGCCAAAATACCCCAAATGTTCTCAATTGGATTTAGATCCGAAGAGCATGCTGGCCAGTCCATTAAATTGACCGAACAGTCTTGCAAAAACGCCTTTGTTTGCCGGCTTGTGTGGATTCTTGCGTTATCCTGCATAAAAATATAGGGGTTTCCCCTATTTTCTGTTAAAAATGGCAGCAGGCTACTCTCTAGTACTTGGATGTAGTCGGAACTATTCATCCTTGAGCTTGTAAACTGCAAGTTTAGAGTTCCAAACTTGGTAAAAGCCGCGAGAATCGATTTCGCGCTTAGAAACTTAGAGACAAACTGGGACTCGGTAAGAAACATGTTTTATCAAAGCTTACTTGTGAAGTACCGTTCTTTTTTGTATAAAAGGTTATTTTTTCTGATGAGAAAAAATTTAATCTGTAGAATGAATGTGAATTGTGAGGCGTTTACGGTAGGTACATTGATTTTTACAACTGACATTAGAAAGCTAAGGAAACCTGATTAGAAAAATTTAAATTTAATGCTACTACAGTAGGGTGGTTCAATTTACATGGGGCCAAAAAAAATGAAGTAAGTAAGTCGTCACGCCGACTTGGGTATACCATACACTAGTAAAACAAATATTTTAATTTTATAATAACCAATGCATTTTCGTATTTAAAAAAAAAAACTATTCACATGCTTTTCACAAGCATATCTTAGTATTTCGCTCATTCAAGCATACGAGCACCCTAGCTCCCCCACCAGCCAACGGCCTCTTCCGGCCATATGGAAAAACGTTTATATGCATAACTTGGCTACTTTTATTCCGATTTTTGTTATTTTGCTTGATATTAATTAGTATCAAATTTAAGTGTGCTAAATTTGATTGCACAAGGTAGAAAGCTACGGGAGATAATCGAGTTTTTTCAAATTACGGGGGCGGAAAGGGGCGTGGCAAAATCTTTACACATCAAATAGTTTCACTCGTTGCAGAGGACGGACGTGTTTTTTTTGTGCTTATCAACTTTTATTTTTTTCTCGCGATTAAATACTTTTCCATTACTTTTAAATTTATTACCGGTTAAATTAATTAATAATAATTTCAGCATCCGAATTTTATTTTCATTTTGCGAATACTTGCTGTCGCTTTTGTTTAAATTTAAATAAATTCAAAACATACAACAATACTCGCATTAGCGGTGTTGTTGTTTTGCTTATCTCTTTTGCTTTTGTGTCTTTACCGTTTTTAACTAACTCTCGCGCTCTTGCGTACAAATTGTTGTTGCATGTGTTCAATTTGACGCGCTCTCCCGCTCTTTCCTATTCTTGATTGATTTGCGCTCTCGTCTTTTGCCTACCCGCGACTCTGTGATACGTGTTTTTGTTTTTGTGCTTTCATCTCTTTTAATTCTTTAGTTGTGAAGGCTTAATCTGCACATTAACCCTTGTGTCAGAACTGGTCAGTATATTCTTATTCACAGATTTTTTACCTTTAGAATTTCTATTTTTTGTATTTCCTTTTAATTAAATTAAACTTTTTGATAAAATGGTTGTCTGCTCAAAAAATTATTGTATAGTTGCCACTAATGCGGTTGACTCCCATGATTATATTCTTTGTTGGTTGTGTGACAATGCGGTTCACGCTAAGTGTGCAGGTTACACAGGCAGAATAAAGGAGTCTATTGCTAAAGGTGGTGGCTTAAAATATGGATGTGATGCTTGCCGGGAGGTCGAGAATGAGATGCGCTCTTTCATGAGGCGGACTAGTGATAGTTTTGACACCTTAAGGGCAGGTTTTAATAAACTCCAAGCGGAGTTTACTGCGGTGGAGACTCAGTTCAGAAGTTTATCGCTTATGAATGAGTCTCCGAAACGTAAAAGGACCAGTCCTTGGGGTGTTTCTGTATCTGTAGATCCGCCAGCATCTCTTATCGTCCCCGACCGGTCTCATGCACCGTCCACTCCTAATGTACAGCAATTGATATCGTTTAAGAGCCCGGTTGTGAATGCTATTAGTAAGGAATTACCGATATCACCTGGGAATGATCTCTTAAAAACGATGCCTATTGTAGTGTCCGATAAGTCCGGGCAATTACCCATTCCAATGGAAATTGCCGATAGTTCTAAAAGTATCGAGGGCCCCGTAAACAAGTTGACTGCTGCAGTGGGTGACTTGTCCAACGTTACTGCTGCGGCTGACGCGTCGAGACCGCGGCCTCTCGTTGGCATAGCACCAAAGAAACATATATTTGTTTCTAGGCTAGACCCTGTTGTCACATCTGATGATGTAATAGCCTATATTCGGAAGAAAGTTAACGTCTCGAATATTGCGGTGGAGAAGTTTAAATTTTCTTATTCTCGGGACATTTCGTCCTTTAAAATTAGTGTTTCTGCCAATATCTTCGACACCATATGTCGAGAAGAGTTTTGGCCGAAACATATAATAGTTAAGAAATATACTGTAAAAAAGAAAAATCGGCAACCGATTCGCTTGCCAACAACAACAACTAATACTATTCCTGCCACATCAGCATCTGCTGGTGTGTCAAAAAACTAGCTTCGTCCCTTAACCTGGGTTACCAGAACGTTAGAGGACTGAAATCTAAACTTCCTAATCTCTATGTAGATAGTCTTTCTTTTGAGCATATCATTCTAGCGTTTACAGAGACGTGGCTTAAAGCTGATATTGCTGATGCATCGGTTTTTCCCACAAACTTTTCTATATTCAGACGTGACCGGATTTCTCGCATAGGTGGTGGCGTTCTGATAGCTGTTGATGCTGCTTTATCGTCTGAAATGATTCAATTTTCTAATACCCAGGAGATTGAGTTTGTCGGTGTTAAAGTAAATTTTAAATCTTTTAATGCTTTTATTACTTGTTCCTATATTCCACCATTGTCAGACATGGAGGTATATTCAAATCATTTAGAGGCAATTCAGTTTGTCTCCTCTTTGGTTTCCAGTCAAGACATGTTCATAGTTTTAGGTGATTTTAATTTACCCGCTTTAGCATGGTCACAAACAGATGAATGTACCATGTTGCTGCCCTCTTTGTCACATGATTTTATTGATGGCCTTCTAGGCTTATCTTTATCCCAAGTCAATCCTGTCTTAAATTCTAATGGAAAATCGTAAGATCTTATTTTTGTATTCGATTCTTCTTATTGTGAGGTTTCTAGGATCGAACCATTTGTTCTTCCAGAAGACAAATTTCATCCTACATTAAATTTAAAAATTGATCTGCCCTTGCTTTCACCATTACTTGGTTCAAATGAGTTACCTCTAACTAGGTGCTTTCGTAAGACTGACTTCGCCAGCCTTAATGAAAACATTGCTACTACCGATTGGTCTTATCTGTACAATTGTAGAGATATGAACTCAGCTGTTCACTTTTTCTATGATACTCTGAATTCACTCTTTGATATTTGTGTGCCTCTTGGTAGGCTGGAGCGGCTTAACAAACCTCCCTGGTTCTCTCGAGAGCTGTGAAATTTGAAAAATGTGAAGACACGATATTATAAGAAGTTTCAAAAAACACGTCGTTCATCAGCCTATGCTCTGTATACAGTCGCTCGTTCAAAATTCATGATGCTTAATACACAATGCTATAAGAATTATCTTCAGCGGTGTAAGCTTCAGTTTTCTTCTGACCCTAAACAATTTTATAATTTTGTTAATTCTAAACGTAAGACCTCTGTGCACCCCTCTTTTTTGTCTTTTCAAAATAAAAAAGCGAGCACTGATCAGGCAATTGCCGATATGTTTGCGAGTTTTTTCAAAACAACTTATTCCTCAACGGAATATCGAGCAAGTCCGTATCCTTATCATTTAGAAAAGGCTAATTGCATTTTCAATCCAGTGATTGATGAAGGTTCTATTCTTAGCGAACTTAAATTAGTTAAACCCGTTTATTCTCCGGGGCCAGATGGTCTTCCTGGATGTGTACTCAGGTTCTGTGCAAACGCATTATGTAAACCCATTTTAAAATTGTTTCTATTGTCTGTCGAATCTTCCTCTTTTCCATCTATTTGGAAGGGGTCGTATATCATTCCTCTGCATAAAAATGGCAAAAAGTCCGAAGCCTCTAACTATAGGGGTATCTCAAAACTGTCCGCTATTCCGAAAGCTTTTGAGAAAATTATAACTTCTCAATTGCAACATTTTTGCAGCTCTATTATTTCGCCATCCCAACATGGGTTTGTGAAACGTAGATCTACAACCACTAACCTTTTAGAATTTACATCAATAATTATCAAGGGGTTCAAAATTGGTAAACAAACTGATGTCATATACACTGACTTCAGCAAAGCCTTTGATTCCGTTAATCATACCCTATTACTTTCGAAGCTGAGCGACATTGGGTTTCCACCCCTTTTCCTATCTTGGGTTCGAGAATATTTAACAAATAGAAAACAGAAGGTACTTTTTAAGTCTTCTTTTTCCGTTTCCATTCCTGTGACTTCTGGTGTAGCTCAAGGTAGTCATCTTGGCCATCTGCTTTTCACACTATTCATTAACGATCTTCCATCAGTCATTGTTCATTCGCGTGTGCTTATGTATGCTGACGATGTCAAGCTTTGTCTTACGTATAAAGATACAGATTCATTTAGTTGGCTACAAGCTGATCTTAAAAACTTTCAATCCTGGTGCCAGTTTAATCTACTAAATCTTAACACTACCAAATGTAAGGTAATGACTTTTTTTCGTAACTCTCCTCAACTGGTCACTTATTTTCTAAACAATAGCCCTTTAGAACGTCTAAATAATATGAATGATTTGGGCGTACTTATGGACCATAAGTTAAATTTTAACACCCATATTTCCACCACGGTCTCAAAGGCCATGAGTGTCCTGGGTTTCATTAAAAGATGGTCAAAAGAATTCGATGACCCCTATACAACTAAAGTTCTTTTTACTTCGCTTGTCCGTCCTATTTTAGAGTATGGATCTTGCATTTGGTCACCTCAATATGAGTCGCACCAGATTAGACTTGAATCCGTTCAAAAGCAGTTCTTGCTATTTGCTCTTCGTGGCTTAAGCTGGGATCGCAATGTCAATTTGCCTTCGTATTCTAGTAGACTTCTCTTGATTAACCTTCCTTCCCTAACTAACCGTAGAACTATGCTTGGTGCAATTTTCATGCACAAGCTCCTAATCGGTGATATCGACTCGCCTGAGTTATTAGCTCAGGTAAATCTGTCGGTACCATGTAGACGGAGTAGACATCCTTTGATACCATTATCCCTTAGTCGTTGTTCTTCTAACTATGCCATGCATGAACCTTTTAGGGTCCTCTGCTCTGATTACAACCTTCTTTTCCCTGTAATCAGCTCAGAGTTTTCTATCAATATGCTTAAAACATCTATTCTATCCCATTTAGTTAATAGATAACTATAGTATTATTTGTTTGTCTGTTTTTTCTCTTGTGTATTTGTCCACGCGATTCGCGCCGTGCGTTTTACGGCTGCACCCCTCGGTCGGTCGGGTGGGAGGTGGGCAGTTATCTGCTTGGGCTCGCGCGTAACAGGCTTTGTCCTGGTGTCGTAGGGGCCACTTGAACATACTGCGCATAGTATCGTTAACGTCCGCTAAAAAAAAATAAAAAAATAAAAAAAAAAAAATTAAAAATGTGCGCAATTACCAAGCAAATATTCCTACCAACTATGGTGTCCCCTAGCTAGAATAGGTTTAGAGAAAATCGGTTTTTGTTTAATTTGCGGGGCGGTGTGCGCATTTACTAAGCCTTACTAATGACCACCCATGAGTGCATGGTGCTGCACAATTGCTTGCAATTGTCGGCAAATATAACACGCGCGGCCGCTTTGGCCCAATATGCAATATGATACATCCTCACTCTCCCGCCGCAACGGGATACATACATACATACTCTTATGTTAACATTTATACATTAATACATAAATATGTTTATACATAAGCATACCGCTCCTCTGCCTGCATTACTGGCAGCGCAGCTACACGGTCTTAACCATCAAGAAACAGATATCTCAGATAATATACTATATCCAAGTCGGCGAGACGAATTACTTACTTCATTTTGTATAAAAACGTACAGTCGGGTGAGAAAGATGAATCTTTAAAACAAAAATATTTCCTAGACATATAAATGCAAACTTTTTTTGTATAAAAACTTACAGGTAAATTAAGGGTAAATAAAAGATAAATTTCCCAAAATAGTTTTGTGTCTTATACAGTGTTATTATAGATACGGCGTTAGAGAAGCAAAGTGAAAATTTCGAATGTTGAGATAGTTATCATTGTCCACATCGCACTTTCGCTTATACTGCCTCACACGTAATCCAGACCATACCCGCAGAACACGTGTAGGATTATAAACCTAGAAGGATGTACGAAACCTAACCTTTTTTCCGAATTGTAACCTAACCTAAAGCATGAAGGATGAACAGAAAAAGGAAGTATTCAAATCTAACCTTTCTACGAACCAAACCTAACCTCACTCAACACATCATGTAAATGAGAAGAGCATTTTGGAATTATTTTCAAGTACAACTAAGGCGTTTAATTTGCCTAAGGAGATTTTTTATTCGTCTTCGGAACGGACGAAATAACCAGGATTAAGTGAATTGAGTCAACATAAGGCTCCACAGTAGTTTAGAATCAATTTTAAGTTAAATTTACATTGAATTTCATTTTTTTTGTTTGTTGGCTAAATGGTTCAATTTTAAAGGAAATGGAATTCAATGCCAGTGTATATCTTCGTTAGTTAATAATTTTCATTTTTCAGAATTTGAGTATTTATGTAAATTCACAATGTATAATGCTTTAGCTCTATTCGGAATATGTAAACCTTCCTATTTTCAACAGCGACAACAACACAAAGAAAGATCTTTCTGCGTGGGAAAACTTAACAAGCTGTAAGTGTATCAAAAACCCAATTTTCCTTATATTTTTATAAATTTATCTGATGAACTGAATTTATTCGGGTCAGCATTAGCATTTAATACATTGTCAATGGACGTATATAGAGCAAAATATTTCTAGAGAAAATTAATTTGTGAGGATATTAGCGTAATCACGCCACGTAAATGTATATATTTTTATACCCTTGCAGAGGGTATTATAAAATTGGTCAGATGTTTGTAACGCACAGAAGGAGACGTTTCCGACCCTAAAAAGTATATATATTCTTGATCAGCATGAGAAGCTGAGTTGATATAGCCATGTCCGTCTGTCCGCCTGTCCGTCCGTCTGTGCGTATGCGTTTTACTCAGCCATCTTAAGAGCTATCGGGATGAAATTTTTTTTGGAGGCTTTTTATTACCTGGGAAAAATAAAGTACGAAAATTGGCAGAATCGGACCACTATATTATATAGCTCTGGAGGAAACATTTTTGCAAAAATTGGAGTATCGCCATGAAATTTACCAATATGATAGTATTATATATAGAATCTCAGATCCCAAAATTTGAATATGATCGGATATATAGAACACAAGTTACAGCCGATATAAATCGGTTCGGCTTGCTGCCTACTACGTCATCACATGCACACATACAGACGCAACGCTACATAAACTATATGTGTATGCGTGCGAGTCGCGGCATGCGTGTAAAAGGGTATGGGGAAGAAGAAGAAATTGAAATGATATTTGAAAGGTACTGTGCATTAATGAATTGAGATACAGAAAAAGAGTTTGGAACATGTAAAAATATTATGGCCATGGACTCCAAGGGTATATAAACTTCGGCACAGCCGATGTTAGCTTCTTTGATATTTTTTCTCTATTTTTCTTCTATTTTTTTTTTTTTTCTTCAACTAATGTGAAAAGTTTAATTATAGTAAAGTTAGGAAATCATGAATATTAAGTAGTAGAGTAATTATTAGTAATAAGAATCAACATGCAACATTTGCAACCTTTATAATCGGATTTGTGCCGAGATTCAGCTACTTAGCTAAACATTGTTTTGAAAATGAAGTATTTTTGTAGATCAAATCAATCGCCGACTTGGATATAGTATATTATCTGAGATATCTGTTTCTTGATGGCATTTCCCCTTTTTATACCATACACTTATATGGTGAAATGGTACATTAAAGTCGCCAAAATGTATGTAACATACAGAATGAAGCATTTTCGCAACATAAAGTATATATATTCTTGATCAGCATCAATAGCCGAGACGATCTATCCATGTCCGCCTGTCCGTCCGTCCGTCTGTATAAAAACCTAGATCTCGGAGACTAAAAGAGCTAGAGCAACCAAATTTGGCATGTAGACTCGTGTAGTATGTAGAGTGAACAAGTTTATTTCAAATTTCTGTCACGTCCCCTACCGCCCCCGCAAATTAAATAAAACCGATTTTCTCAAAAACTATTCTAGCTAGAGACACCATAGTTGGTAGGAATATTTGCTTGGTAATTGCGCACATTTTTTATGTGTAAAAATTTTGCCACGCCCCTTTTCGCCCCCGTAAGTTGAAAAAACTCGATTATCTCCCGTAATTTTCTACCTTGTGCAATCAAATTTAGCACACATAAAATTTGATACTAATGTTCAGCAAAATACCAAATTTGATCAAAATCGGACTAAAAATAGCCAAGTTATGCATATAAACGTTTTTCCATATGGCCGGAAGTGGCCGTTGGCTGGTGGGGGAGCTAGGATGCTCGTATGCTTGAATGAGCGAAATACTAAGATATGCTTGTGAAAAGCATGTGAATAGTTTTTTTTTTTAAATACGAAAATGCATTGGTTATTATAAATTTAAAATATTTGTTTTACTGGTGTATGGTATACCCAAGTCGGCGTGACGACTTACTTACTTCATTTTTTTTGGCCCCATGTAAATTGAACCACCCTACTGTAGTAGCATTAAATTTAAATTTTTCTAATCAGGTTTCCTTAGCTTTCTAATGTCAGTTGTAAAAATCAATGTACCTACCGTAAACGCCTCACAATTCACATTCATTCTACAACAAGCAAGATAGATACACGTCTTATAAGTTCCTAAATTTATATAATAAATATATTATATTTTTTTGGAATTTTCCATTGTAGAATTTTCAAGGATATATAAAGCATTTCCATTAAAATGGACGAGGGCTCTTCAGCAGCCTCGTTGGCTTCAAGTTCTTCAACATCGTCGACTAGTGGACCAATAGATGAAAATGACTATACCAGTGATCCAGGCTATTTTCGTTTTTTAAAAGAGTTTCGAGCCCGCAATGTTGAACTTAATCTTTTAGAGGCCATCCAATATGCTCCGAGACAATGGTTGGCGCTAACCATTGGGAACAAATCTCTATATCGGTCGATGGAAAGCATTGTAACTGTTTGCGATTCGGACGACGGACAAAATGGCGGAATGTGCTGTCCCCAGAAGAAAAAGGAGCCTGCCTCTTTAGAAAAATAACGTAATTATATGGAGTTATTTTCTAATTTTTATTATGTATAAATTTATTTGTTTATTATTGTTATTATTTTTATATATATATATATATATATATATATATATATACCGGCAGAGGCGCGGTATGCCGATGTATAAATATATAATGATGTTCATATTTATGTGTATATGCCGACACAGCGGGAGAGTGAGGATGTATCATATTGCATATTGCGCCAGTATGTTTGTAATATTATTAATATGATATTTTATTACATGGAGATATTTTGTTTGGATGTTTGATCTTTATTGTTTGTTTAATGATATATCTGGTGAATATTTTTTTTTTTTTTTTTTTTTGTATATATGTATAGTGTCATTAAATTTAGAAAATTTATTTAATTTTTTCATACTGGATGATATATCTGGTGAATATTTGTTTTTTTTTTTTTTTTTTTTTTTGTATATATGTATAGTGTCATTAAATGTAGAAAATTTATTGATTTTTTTTTTTATATATTAACTGACTAAAATTTTTAAGGCAAGGTTTGACTTCAAGTGATTTATTGGGGCCGCAAGCCCGGTATTTATAGGAGAACATTTACATTGGTCTTATGGCTAGTGTCCTTAACGGTACTTAAAGCTAAACATTATGCTTAAGTTCTAATTACGTATAATCTGTTATTATGCTTAAGTTCTAATTACGTATAATCTGTTCCTAAAAGTATGTGGCCTATGTGCTATTCCTAAAAGTATACTACACCTTCTTTTTTCAAAAAGAAAAATTTATATTTTTCTCATATCCTGTTTATATTATTTTTATTCTATCTAAATGGACTGTTTGCTTTTTGTTTTTATCATCTGCTATTACTATATTATTGTTAGGACCTATGCTCTGTATTGTATATTTGCCTGTGTATTTGTTATCTAATTTATGTCCTGTATCATTTTTTAAAAGTATTTCTTGTCCTTCAGTTAGCGATACTTTTTTTGTGTTTTTATCATATGTTTCTTTTTGTAATACTTTAAATTTTTCGATGAGCAGTTTCGCTCTATTTTGTGCTATTTGTAATTTAAATTTTATTTCTTTATTGAAATCATCAATGTTGTAAATGGGTTCTACCGTTTCAGACGAGAATGGGACAGTTTTAGGATGTTTTGCAAAGACTAGTTGAAAAGGTGCATAACCATGTACGGTGGATGGAGTGGTGTTGAAGCAATATGTGAAGTATGCTAGATATTCATCCCAATCGTCTTTTTTTATGGATATATATGACCTGATGTACTCATTGAAAGTTCTATGGCTTCTTTCTACTGTTCCAAGAGTTTGATGATGGTGCGCCGTGGAGTTAATTTTATTTATGTTAAAATTTTTGCAAATTTCTATTAGTATTGAATTCATATATTCTGTTCCCATGTCTGTTAGAATTGTTTTCACTGAACCGTAAATTAAAATGAATTTTTCAAACATTGCCTTTGCAACCGCTTTTGCACTTTTGTTTGGTATTGGTATTGATATGAGATATTTGGA
>JAEIFP010001114.1:0-118937 GCA_018903935.1 Drosophila insularis | reverse complement strand
GCTACATAAGCGCAATAAGTGGCGATTCCCTTCTAAAAATCTTGAAGTGGGCGATCTGGTGGTACTCAAAGACGACAATCTTCCATTTAATGAATGGCGTCTCGGGCGAATCCACCAAACTTACCCTGGCAGTGACGACGTCCACGTTCAGTATAGGCATCGAAGGAGGAGCGCAGATGTTCGCGAGGAACTGAGTCCTTCCGTTGCCGAGTCTGTCGCGGAATCCATCCTCTGAAGCGATGCCGTCGCTTCCTGCGGCTGAACGTTTAGAAGAGGATGAGGGCAGTGCTTGCGAACAAGTACTGCGACAACTGCCTGGCCCACCAACACTCCGAAGGAAGCTGCTTGAGCGGGGATAGGTGCCGAATTTGCAAGGAAGACCACCACACGCTACTCCACTTCCACGAGGAGCCACGTCGGCGCACTCTATGCTCCATCGTACGCCGATTCACCCCCGAGTCCTCCAGACGAAGGGTCGCACCAACGCCAGCCTTCGATCCTAAGCTGACACTGGCCACACTGCTGCAGCACCGCAATCCACATTTGATGCCAACGGCGATGGTACGTCTCGAGACGGGAGGGAAAACCTTCGACGTGAAGGCCCTTGTGGACCCTTGTTCGGCGTTATCGTCGATGGCGACGTCACTGGCTACGGCCTTTAAATTGACAGCCGTCAATATTGGTGCGGAGAAAGCGGTGGCAGCAGTGATCCGGTCCACGGTCAGTGAAGGATGGCGATTGGAGGCGATCCTGAAAGTGGTCGATGGCTTGTGCTGCCGCACTCCAAGCTATCCGGTGGACCCGCAAATCTCCGCCTTGGTCTTGCACTCCTGCAAGGGGGGGAGCATGTTTATGCCCAAACGGGCAACACAAGGGTTAAGGGAGGCGGGAGCTTTCACCTCGCGCCGCTCTCCCGATGATGCCCATCTCTCTCCCCACAAAAGATCTCCCCCCACTTCGCTCCAAGCGGGGCTTGGTGCCCTGCTCTTAATTAAGCTAGTTTTAGTGTAAAACTGTGAATAAAAAACATCATCATCGAAGAGGATTGCTGCATTAACCAATTTCTTTGGCGAAGGAAGACAATTAGAAGAAAATTCATTTCGCTGCCTACCAAAGAAATGTTAACCCCCCTACAAAATATTGGTCCTTCGAGCCGGATTGTTTACCTCAGACGTCATAGATCACATAAAAACATATAGATCAATTAAAGGATTTAACTTTTGCTTTATTCCCCCTAAAACCACACTCTGGGAAGCGTCAGTAAAATCAGCGAAGACACTGGCTCTGAAGAATATTTCAAACGCATCTCTTACTTTCGAGGAACTACTCACTGTGTTTTCGGATGTGGAAGCAATACTTAATTCAAGGCCAATAGCACCCACTTCAGATGACCCCAACGACTTCAATGCTCTCGCTCCTGGGCATTTGCTGATTGGAACCGAATTAACGTCAGTACCAAAATCATTACTTTGCCATTCCACGGACCCTCCCGGAACGGAGCTTCGGTATCTGGATAGATGTCAGCGAGTTACCTATTTGAAACAACAATTCTGGACACTGTGGGTACGAGATTATGTTCATAACTTACAACAACGCAGCTAATTGATTTACGGAAAACCAAATGTGGCCTTGGGACAACTAGTTATAGTACATGAAGATAACGTGCCGGCTCAACATTGGCCTTTACCAAGAGTAGTGTCTGTAAATGCCGGACCGGATGACAAGGGAATCTTCAAAAGGCCAATTCACAAGATCGCTCCGCTTCCAGAATCATTTATTTGAAAGTTGGTTCTTTCAACAGGGGGATTCATTAATTTAAATTCTTCTGAAATATTAACCTTTGGGTTAAATAGCTAAACTATCGATATATCGCATGGCTCAAAGAGACGTCAATCTTGCATTACTGTTGGCTCTCTTCTTGCGTTTCCCTTTACATTTTTACTTTGAATTACTCTCTCTCGTAGCATATAAGAATTTAAGAATTTACTGTACCAAGAGAACTCGAATGCGACGGACGCAAAAATAGATGTAAAACTACATAACGTCGTCTAATCTGTTTTCGGGAAGATTGTGACAAGGGAAGTTTTGAAGCATTGAATCCAAACGAGTAACACATAAGGGAAACAAACTGAACAATAACAGAATAGAAATGCCAAGAATATATGAAGTAATAAATCCTAACGAAGCCAAAAAATATGCGCAAATTAAATTTAAATGAAGTAAGTAAGTCGTCTCGCCGACTTGAATATACCATACACCAGTAAAACAAATATTTTAAATTTATAATAACCAATGCATTTTCGTATTTAAAAAAAAATCTGTTTGCATGCTTTTTACAAGCATATCTTAGTATTTCGCTCACTCAAGCATTCGAGCACCCTAGCGCCCCCACCAGCCAACGGCCAACTCCGGCCATATGGAAAAACGTTCATATGCATAACTTGGCTATTTTTATTCCGATTTTGATCAAATTTGGTATTTTGCTGGATATTAGTATCAAATTTAAGTGTGCTAAATTTGATTGCACAAGGTTGAAAATTACGGGAGATAATCGAGTTTTTTCAAATTACGGGGGCGGAAAGGGGCGTGGCAAAATCTTTACACATCAAAAATGAGCGCAATTACTAAGCAAATATTCATACCAAATTTTGTGTCTCTAGCTAGAATAGTTTTTGAGAAAATCGGTTTTATTTAATTTGCGGGGGCGGTAGGGGGCGTGGCAAAATTTTTACAAATACAAAACGTGCGCATTTACTTAGAAAATATACATACCAAATTTTGTGTCTCTAGTTGCTATAGTGTTTGAGAAAATCGGTTTTATTTAATTTGCGGGGCGGAAGGGGGCGTGGCAAAAATTTTACAAATACAAAATGTGCGCGTTTACTAAGCGAATATACATACCAAATTTTGTGTCTCTAGTTGCTATGGTGTTTGAGAAAATCGGTTTTATATCATTTGCGGGGGCGGTAGGGGGCGTGGCAAACATTTGAAACAAACTCGATAAGCGTACATATGACACGAGTCTACATACCAAATTTGGTGGCTCTAGCTCTTATAGTCTCCGAGATCTAGGTGTTCATACAGACGGACGGACGGACGGACGGACGGACGGACGGACGGACGGACGGACAGACGGACATGGCTAGATCGTCTCGGCTGTTGATGCTGATCAAGAATATATATACTTTATGGGGTCGGAAAAGCTTCCTTCTGCCTGTTACATACATTTTAGCGACTTTAATATACCATTTTCACCCTATGGGTGTATGGTATAAAAATGCAAATGTTTTATTAGCAAAAATAAAGAAAAATTGCTCTTCTTCAACATAGGCGATTTGATCATTAATGGAAGAATAGATCTAGATCTATTCCTTCCAAGGCTTGAAAAAGAAGCCGGTGCTCAAAGAATCTATAAACTGAAGGTAGACATGTCAGAAAAACTACTTAGGTCACTTACACTTAATGAACTAAAACAAAAAGGAAAAGACACATTAAAAAATTTAGAAATAGCAGTTCTACCTCAAGTAAAAGTAATAACAAATAAAGAAGAAATAAGAAATACATTAAATAAATATCATAATGACCCAATAGGGGGAGGTGACTGCGGGGTAAACAGAACGCTAGGAAAAATAAAAAGAGAGTTTTTTTGGAAACACATGTCTCGAGATGTTGCAACATACATCAAAAATTGCGAAAAATGCAAACTAGCCAAAATAATCAGACACAACCACTTTCCATTGATAATACCACCAACCCCTGCAACCACTTTTGACACAATAATAATAGATACAATCGGACCATTAGTAAAAACAATGAATGGTAATGAATACGCAGTTACCATTGTCTGCGACCTGACCAAATATCTCATATCAATACCAATACCAAACAAAAGTGCAAAAGCGGTTGCAAAGGCAATATTTGAAAAATTTATATTAATTTACGGCTCAGTTAAAACAATTCTAACAGACATGGGAACAGAATATATGAATTCAATACTAATAGAACTCTGCAAAAGTTTTAACATAACTAAAATTAACTCCACGGCTCACCATCATCAAACTCTTGGAACAGTAAAAAGGAGCCATATAAGTTTCAACGAGTACATCAGGTCATATATATCCATTAAAAAGGACGATTGGGATGAATATCTAGCATACTTCATATATTGTTTAACACCACTCCATCCACCGTACATGGTCATTCACCTTTTGAACTAGTCTTTGCGAAACATCCTAAAACTGTCCCTTTTTCATCTGAGACTGAAGATCCCATCTACAACATTGATGACTTCAATAAAGAAATAAAATTCAAATTGCAAATAGCACAAAATAGAGCAAATCAAAAAAATTTAGGCCTTACAAAAGGAAACATATGATAAAAACACAAAAAAAGTATCACTAACTGAAGGACAAGAAATTCTTCTAAAGAATGAGATAGATAGAATAAAATTACTATAAGAAAAATATAACATTTTTCTTTTTTAAAAAAAAGGAGGTGTAATATACTTTTAGGAATAGCACATAGCCACATACTTTTAGGAACAGATTATCATTAATTCCCTGTAGTACTGGAGGTGGCGTAGTTGACCATAGTTGAACTACCTTCCCCACTAGTCCTTACATGGGTACTTACTTGACTGACCCTATGGTAAGCGAACGCCGAACCACCGAGCAACAAAGTATATGCACGAAACGGCAGAAAACATAAACGAAAAAAAAACAGTTCTACCTTCCCCAATAGTCCTAACATGGGTACTTACTTGACTGACCCTATGGTAAGCCAACGTAGAACCACCGAGCACGAAACGACAGAAAACATAAACGAAAAAAAACGGTAGTATCATCACATACATATATTTTTGGTGTTTTGCGAATAGCGCATAGGTAAAGGAAAAAAACAATCTTTGCTTTCTGTCGCTGTTTCTTTCCTAGTTTACAAAAACAATTGTTATGGAAGTACCGTTTCTTTTCGTTTATGCCTTCTACTCTTCCTCCAAGGCTGCTGCGTTCGCTGGTTGACCAAATACAATCAAGCATTGCAAGTGAAGTTCTGAAGCAGCAACAATCGTAAATATTCAAAGAAAATTTAACAACAAACAAATTATAATCAAAACAATATGTATAGTGAAAGGCATTTAAGAAGGCTCAAACAGGAGCAGAAAGCCAAATATATAAACAAATTAAATTGTGCCGCGACATTAGAAAAGGGAGAAGAAAAAAAAAAATAATGAAAGTGATGGTGAAATCGAAGAAGTTGAGAAAGTATTAAATGTGATAGACATTGACAGTGGCATAAATAATAAAATCAAAGAAAAAGAAATTAATAATTTAAATGAACAGTTAAAAGCAGCCTTGAAAAACGAGAGCACTTTTTATGAAGTATTACTTGGTAGGTATTATTTAATTCATTGCCGATTTAATTACACCCGAAGAACAACTGCGAAAGGCTATGCAGCTGCAGAAGAAGCGTTTCTTTAAAAACAGTAGCGTGAACAAAAAGAAAAATGAAAATGAAACAGATTCAAAGAAAAAAATTTATTTTGAAATAAATAACAAAATTTCATTAAAACTATTTTAACATTTTTCCATTTCTTTTCACCACCCCTGGATTGAGTACCCATTTCAGCACCCCTGGCATGGGTACCCATGTGACTAGCCCTTTTATGGGTACTCACATCACCACCCCTGACATGGGTACCCATATGACTAGCCCTTTCATGGTGACCCAATTCGCTAGTTCGCGGTAAACGATGTGGTGGCGATTGACCCTTTTTGCGGACATTTCATACAAGAAACGAAATGATGAAATGCATTGCCTAGGGTCAAAGTAAGTAATGGTGGTACCCTAGTAAGTAGTGATTTCACCAGCTACGAACTAGTTACCAGTACTAGAGGGTTAGAACCTATGCACAATGTTTAGCTTTAGGTACCGTTAAGGACATTAGCCATAAGACTCCATGCAATTGCCTCCCTATAAATATTGGGCTTGCGGCCCCAAATAAATCATTTCAAGTCATACCTTGCCGACTAGCCTACTAACTAAATCTGTTTCTACATAACAAGACGCGAATGAATAGTGTGAAAAGCAGAAGGCCAAGATGACTACATTGAGGTACACCCGATGTCACAGGAATGGAATTGGTATAAAAAGATTTAAACAGTACCTTCTCGTTTCTATTTGTTAAAAAAGGTGGAAACCCAATTTCGTTTAGTTTAGAAAGTAATAGGGTAATCAAAAGGCTGAAGTCACTGTATATGACATCAGTTTGTTTAGCATTTTTGAACCCCTTGATAATCAGAAAGGTAAATTCTAAAAGGTTAGTGGTTGTAGATCTACGTTTCCCAAACCCATGTTGGGATGGCGAAATAATAGAGCTGCAAAAATGTTGCAATTGCGAAGTTATGATTTTCTCAAAAGCTTTTGGAACAGCAGACAATTTGGAAATACCCCTATATTTATGCAGAGGAATAATATACAACCCCTACCAAATAGATAGAAAAGAGGAAGATTCGACAGACAATAAAAACCATTTTAAAATGGGTTTACACAAAGCATTTGCATAGAACCTGAGGTCACATCCAGGTATACCATCTGGCCCTGGAGAATAAACAGGTTTAACTAGTTTAAGTTCGCTAAGAAGAGAACTTTCATCAATCACTGGATTAAAATACAATTAGCCTTTTTTAAATGATAAAGATACGGATTTGCTCTATATTCCGTTGAGGAATAAGTTGTTATACCATACACCCATAGGGTGAAATGGTATATTAAAGTCGCCAAAATGTATGTAACAGGCAGAAGGAAGCTTTTCCGACCCCATAAAGTATATATATTCTTGATCAGCATCAACAGCCGAGACGATCTAGCCATGTCCGTCTGTCCGTCCGTCCGTCCGTCCGTCTGTATGAACACCTAGATCTCGGAGACTATAAGAGCTAGAGCCACCAAATTTGGTATGTAGACTCGTGTCATATGTAGAGTGAACAAGTTTATTTCAAATGTTTGCCACGCCCCCTACCGCCCCAGCAAATTATATAAAACCGATTTTCTCAAACACTGTAGCAACTAGAGACACAAAATTTGGTATGTATATTTGCTTAGTAACTGCGCACATTTTTTATTTGTAAAAATTTTGACACGCCCCCTACCGCCCCCGCAAATTAAATAAAACCGATTTTCTCTAAAAGTATTCTAGCTAGAGGCACCATAGTTGGTATGTATATTTGCTTAGCAAATGCGCACATTTTGTATTTATAAATATTTTGCCACGCCCCTTTCCGCCCCCGTAATTTGAAAAAACTCGATTATCTCCCGTAATTTTCTACCTTGTTCAATTAAATTTGGCACACTTAAATTTGATACTATCCAGCAAAACACCAAGTTTGATCAAAATCGGAATAAAAATAGCCAAGTTATGCATATAAACGTTTTTCCATATGGCCGGAGTTGGCCGTTGGCTGGTGGGGGCGCTAGTGTGCTCGTATGCTTGAGTAAGCGAAATACTACTAATAAGATATGCTTGTAAAAAGCATGTGAACAGTTTTTTTTAAATACGAAAATGCATTGGTTATTATAAATTTCAAATATTTGTTTTACTGGTGTATGGTATACCCAAGTCGGCGAGACGACTTACTTACTTCATTTTGAAAAAACTCGCAAACATATCGGCAATTGCCTGATCAGTGCTAGCTTTTTTATTATGAAAAGACAAAAAAGATGGGTGCACAGAGGTCTTACGTTTAGAATTAACAAAATTATAAAATTGTTTAGGGTCAGAAGAAAACTGAAGCTTACACCGCTGAAGATAATTCTTATAGCATTGTGTATTAAGGATCATGAATTTTGAACGAGCGACTGTATACAGAGCGTAATCTGATGAACGACGTGTTTTTTCAAACTTTTTATAAAATCGAGTTTTCGTATTTTTTAAATTGGAAAACTCTCGAGAAACCCAGGGAGGTTAATTAAGCCGCTTCTGCTAACCAAAAGGCACACAAATATCAAAAAGTGAATTCATATCTCTACAATTGTACAGATAAGACCAATCGGTAGTAATAGTGTTTTCGTTAAGGCTTGCAAAGTCAGTCTTACGAAAGCAACTAGTTAGAGGTAACTCATTTGAACCAAGTAATGGTGATAGAGAGAGCAGATCGATTTTTAATTTTAATGTAGGATGAAATTTGTCTTTGGGAAAAAGAAATAGTTGGATCCTAGAAACATCACAATAACATCCAATACAAAAATAGGATCTAACGATTTTCCAATAAAATTTTGACAGGATTGACTTGAGATAAAGATAAGCCTAGAAGGCCATCAATAAACTCATGTGATATAGAGGGCAGCAATATGATAGATTCATCCGTTAGTGACCATGCTAAAATGTATAAATTAAAATTACCTTGACTGGAAACTAACGAAGTGACAAACTGAATTGCCTCTTAATGATTTAAATAGACCACAATGCCACGTCTCCGTAAAAGCTACAATGTTATGATCAGAAGAAAGACTATCTACATAGAGATTAGGAAGTTAAGATTTCAGTCCTCTAACGTTCTGGTATCCCAGATTAAGGGACGAAGCTAGTTTTTTGACACACCAGCAGTTGCTGATGTGGTAGAAACAGTGTTAGTTGTTGTTGTTAGCAGGCGAATTGGTAGCTGATTTTTCTTCTTTACAATATATTCTTTCACTATTATATGCTTCGGCCAAAAATCTTCTCGACATATAATGTCGAAGAAGCTGAAACGCTTATTTGAAAGAACGAAATCTCCCGAGAAAATAAACGATATCAATTGCTGTAAATTGTATGTAGACGGAGCATGAGTCTGGTCGTTGACGATAAGAGACGCCTGCGGATTTTGAGGTATAGATACACCCAAAGGTTCCTTTACGATTTGGAGACTCATTCATAAGCGATAGGCTGAACTGAGTCTCCACCTCAGTAAACTCCGCTTGGAGTTTGTTAAAACCTGCCCCCAAAGTGTCAAAGCTAACTCTAGCCCGCCTCATAAATGACTCGTTCTCGACCTTTCTTTGGTGATCATCACATCCATACTTTAAGCCGCCACCTTTGGCAATAGAATCCTTGATTCTACCTCTGTAACCCGCACACTTAACGTGAACCGCATTGTCACTCAGCTAATAAAAAATATAATCATGGGAGTCAACCGCATTAGTGGAAACTATGCAATTACTTTTTGAGCAGACAACCATTTTATATAGAAATTTAATTAAATTTAAACCAGAGAGCCGGGGCTAACTTTAGACGTGCCGACTTTGCAACCTTATACATACTGTAGCATGTTCTGAAATATCATATTAATACTATTACAGACATACTGTAGTGTACAATATTTATGTGCGCAACATTCAAGTGTAAATTGAATAACATGACTACCCATGAGTGCATGGTGCTGGACTTTGCACAGTCGGCAAATATAACACGCGCGGCCGCTCTGCCGCAATATGCCTTATGATACATCCTCACTCTCCGGCTGTGTCGGCATAAACACATAAATACTTTTATGTAAACATTTATACATTTATACATAAGCATACCGCTCCTCTGCCTGCGTTACTGGCAGCGCAGCTACGCGGTCTTAGCTATAGTTAACAATTGTAATAGAATTAAGAATCATTGAATAAACTGAGCTCAACCAGACAAGACATATTTGTGTTCTATCTTAAGATATCCACGATTATCTTACATGGCGACCGTGACAGTGGTCACTAAGAATTAAAACAGTGACCTGAACACACCACATGGACTTTGTTCTGGACTAGATGGCTATATAAGAAACCAATAATACAGCTGCTGTGGAGAAATTAGGAAGAAAAAGGGAATTGGAAAACCGGAGGAAGAAACATGCAAATAAAAATTCTGAGTGGGTAGAGCTGAGGAATGGCAAAGAGAGGAGGAGTGCAAAGCAAAACAAAGAAAAGAATAGCACACACTATATTCAAGCCAAGCACCACCTCCATGGGCAGTAACACAAAAACTGCAACAAGAACTTGACTTTTTAAAGTCACAAAAAAACAAAAAGCCACATTCCCAAGCTCACTCAGAAATAAATACTCAAAAATGCATAACAACAACAAATTCTAACAAGAAATCAACTCCTCCCAAACAAAAGACGCTTCCCAAGGAAGTAAAGAAGTGTCCATTGGATATTCATGGACCACTGTATTCACCGTATTGTGAATACAGTTGTATTAATAAAACTGGTGCGATGACCGGCACCGGTACCTCCTGAGCTCATAGGCCCCGGACGTCAGCAGCTAAGACTACAAGTGCGAAAGGCAGGTCGCCTTTTACGCCATCGATGCAGCATCAGCGTGCCAACCGGCGACGATCAGCTGGTGCTAGGTGCTAAAAGCAGAACCCAATTTAAAATATCAAAAATCTTAATTTTACAAAAAAAAAATTGTGGTAGTTTTTGTGGTAGTTTTTAGATAAAAAAAAAAAAATTAAAAAAAGAAAAAATTATTATATAAGAAAACAAAATATTGATTAAAAATATATATAAGTAATGAACTGTAAAATCGAAAATTGTAAAATTGAGCGGAATCCTATCTGCCCGATAGAAGTATAGCCTGTAAAGCTATACGAAAACTAGGTAGGGCCATGTAAAAGGAAATTTTTCTTTAAAATAAAAAAAAAATTACTTAAAATAAAAAATTCTGACAATAATATTAATTCACATTGAATGTTTGATAACAAAATTAGCAAGTTTGATGACATTTTTGACGAACTCAAAATGGGATTAATAGACACAAAGACAGTGGATTCCACTTCTAATGTAATTAACAAAATAGAGCCTTAAGCCATGCTAATGATCTTGACAATATCTAAATAACATATGCATCAATTATTGTAGAAGTGCATTTCAGAAGTTATGTAAAAAAAAAAATTTTCTTTGTCCCAATTTTCAAAATAAAAACAAGCACCAAACCGACAAAATATATGTTGAATGATTAGGATGAGTAAATTAGATAATTATTTTAGGAAGATAGTAAGAAGAAATCTGAATATAGTATCAGATTTAGGTGAGGTTTTCAGAAGAGATAATATCAACTCAGCACAAAATTCGATAAATTTGGTAGAAATCAGATCAGCATACCTTGATATAACGGGAGAAGAATTCCCAGTTCAAGGAAGTGCAATGGTACAGATGAGTTTTATTGTCACAGTGCCAAATATATGCTGTTTTTCGAACTCAACAGGCACATTTCGCTTCTACCTGTTGGATGAAGCTAGACAACAATAAGTCGATAAATATAAATGAATAAGTATGAATAAAGTAGAAACTAGGCATCTTCAAAAATATGTTCCTTTCCTTGATTACCTGATACACTCGGGTCCAGTAAATAACAAGTACAAGGAAATAAAACTTTGGATAACTAAAAACTACAAATTTAAAAGAAATATTGTAGACCTTATGGAAAAGTCCATAAAAGTAGCATATAGCAAATTATTATTAAGAAGACCTAAAAATAAGGATGTCCCTGAGTGGGTACATAGCATTTTTAAAACAGATATAGAAACGGTTAGTATAGAAGACTCAGATGAGGATGTGCAAGTAATAGAAAAATAAAAAAAGAAAAAAAACTTTTTTTTTTAAGCATGGAATGAGAAGAATTACTCCTACAAACCCAATAAATAAAAAAAAATTCAAAAAATCTTATAAATGCGTAACACAAAATAGAAATATCCAAAAGGAAACAATAAACAAACAAAACAAACAAGCAAAAATTCTTGTTGATTCTTTCAACGAAGCGAGAAATTTGGTACATGTTAATAGAGAGAACATAGGTAAAACAAACTGTTCAAAGATTTCCAATCTATTGATCAAGTTACGTGCAAACCTAATCTCTATAAAGAAAAAATACAATCTTGATATATATGTACCTACCGTACTTAATTCACCTCTGAGTATAAACACTTGTAAAAAAGAAACAGAGCAAGAATGTGAAGAATCTGAAACAAGCGAGGAAGAAATAGAAGAAAAAGATCTAAACGATCTAACAATTCCTGCAGCTATTGACGATACCTGACACAGAAGCATTGTCTGAACAAGACAACGATTCAGATTTAGAAATCAACACAAGTGTCATAAACACAACAGACAGAATGGCAGAATTAAATGCCCGCAGGGCATATATGGAAGATACAAACAACGCCATCCCAGAATTCAATGGGCAGAAAACATTATATAAAGTCCAACAGGAAAAATCAATCGAAGCGATAATATAAAAATTGCAAGGCATTATAGTTGGTGAAACAACCAAAGTTATAAAAGCCACATTAAAGAATACAACTCAGAAAGCTAAAACCGCTGACACATTCACAACGGACGCAAACTCCTTGAAGCGGCGTATATCGATGAAAGTACGCCAGCGGAACTTGCTCATAAGAATAGCACTGACGATGCTATAGAAGCAATGATTGAAAATTGTGAGCAAGGTAGACTTAAAGTTATCCTTGACTCCGGCAATTTCAAAACCATGGACGAAGCTATAGCAAAGTACTTACAAAAGAGTACTGAAATAACAGGAAACCCAAATACGGTTCTGTATGCCCAAAGAAACCGTGGTAATTATAATAATAAATATAATTATCGTGGTAGAGGCAATGGTCGTGGTTATTACAATAATTATAATAATCACAATAATGTCCAAAATTACCAACAGAACAGAAATAATAATTATAGAGGAAACAACATAGGTTACAACAGGAACAACAGAGGTAACCGAGGAAATAACCGACAAAACGGTTATAATAACAATAACGTCAGAGTAGCACAGAATGCTTCGGGAAACTCGCAAGCACCTTTAGATACCCAGCAGTAAAAAGCAACAAGATTCACGCCATCAGTTTTAGTCAAAATACGTTTGTTACCTTCACGAATGTGTCAACAGGAAAAAAGTTAGTATTCTTAATAGACACAGGTGCGGAAATATCTATCGTAAAAGAAAATTCCGAAAATTTTCAAAGCATCCAAACTAACAGAATTATAAATATACAAGGAATTAGTCAGGAAGTAACCAAATCCATAGAGTTTACTTCTGTTGAAATACAATCTTCAAAATATATAATCCCACACGACTTTCACATCGTTAATTGCCAATTCGCTATTCCATGTGATGGAATACTAGGAATCGATTTCATCTGAAAATACAACCGCCAATTAGATTTCAATCTGTCCGAAGACTGGTTAATAATTAGACCAAACAATCTAAAATATCCGATATATGTACCAATACCGTACAGTTCTGGTAACAATTCAATAGTTTTGCCAGCAAGATCCCAAGTTGTCCGAAAAATTGAGATAAATTCTCAAGAAGACAGTGTATTGTAACGATCCTTTCTCGTCCCTTAGGATATTTCTAATATCTCTTGGGCTAGGTTCGGCACAACAAAATTTATTTTGTGCCCCGGTGAAATTAGAACTCGTTTGTTTGATTAAATGGTTTTAGATCACGTATTTATTTATAATATTTGGGCTCGGCTGGGTATGACTAATTTCTCTGGAGGAGTCCCGAACTTGGACAGCGCTGATTGTGGTTTGGGTCCTTCGATGCTTGCTCCAGTCCGTCTCTCGTTCCTTGTGTCTCCGCTGGTTCCTATTTCAGACTCGCGATGTAAGTACTTCGCCTGATATCTCCCTCTTCAGAATATTTCTGGATTGCTGATTGGCCTTAGGATATATCCTATGGCTTTTCTCTCACGTTCCTGGCGTATCCTGATCTTCTAGGGACGTTGCTTCCACCTCAGTGCCTCCAGCCGTGTTTTAAAGATGGTCTTTGCGTGCTCGTGGCCTCCAGGATAAATCCCGTGGCCGTTTATCGTGCAGCAGGATTTTCTCAGCGATTGGTATTCGTCAGGATATATAGATCCTAGAATTTCGGCAGTAGGATATATCCTCGTGCCTTCCAATGTGCTGTGGATCGTCCTGGAGCCGCTTGACTTCTTTTATTTTATTGCCTGGCACGGTGTTCTAGTCCTATTCCAAGGACTTGTTGATTATCTAATAATTTGAGAGGTTACTCGTAAGGCCTTCTCAATTATTCTATTTTTCCTTATCACAGGATTTGTTTCACTAGCATGAGCTTTTAGGGTTACTCGTAAGGCTTTAAAACTCCCTTGGTTGATCAAGACTCGTTGACTTGATGATCTCCTTGATGGGTGTTGCCTTTATATAGGCAGCTCCCACGGCCTCAGGAATTGCTTGGTGTAGTACCGCTATACAGCTGGTACTTTTCCATCGGCCCTCTGCTTTCACCCACGCATCCACTTGTTGCTTGCGTGGTGAAAGTCCCGTAAATCCTTGGCGCCTATGTGTCCACCTTCTTTGTGGCTGCGCGCCCATTCGTTTCCTTGTCCTTGTCTTTCTCCCTTGCCTACATTGGCTTCTATCACTTTCTCATATTGGCGTCGCTTTCCTATTGGCCGCCCATCTTATCCCGTTGACTTTCGCTGCTTTCTTTTCTCTGGCGGCGCTGCCGTCGCTCCCCTTAATCCACTCGTCATACCCAACTTCGCCCAAATTCCCCCACATTGGAGCTAGACATACATATATTTGTTGTATTCAACTTAATCTATTATTTAACGATAATTAGCCTGATTAATTTAATAAGTAATGGTGGTTGATTTTATCTGTGTCGCAATCCAATGCACATATCGTATCCATTGGATGCCCATTCGTTACTGGGCTCGATATTTGACGGGCCAACGTAGGCCTCGCTTCTTCCCTGTGCCCCGTGGGTGCAGACATTTGTCTGTGCATTATCGGCCTTGGCCACACCCACGGGCATTCTCGGTACTCCACTTGCTCTGTTTGTTGATCCTGGTGTTGTTGCTGCTGGCCCGCGGTGCCGCACCTCGTCGAGCTACGCCTTCATCCTAGCCAATTTGTTCGTTGAACGAATTCATGATGGGATTTTTTTTTTTTGCTTCTTTACTCTCTGAGTATTAAACTTTGAGTGTCTCTTACTTATGACATTGGCCTGCATGAAACCTCGCATCCTTCGCAATCAGTCATTTCCGTTCTATTTACCGATATTTAGGCTTCGGATTTGATCTCCACCTTGCCCTTGCTCTCCTATTATAGTTGCATATTCTAATGCGTCGTGATGCTCCACCATTACATGCGTAATACCGTGCGCAATTGTGTGTGCGTGTGTGCTCCACTATTTTTTTTGATGCACTCATACCATTACGTGTGCTCCAATTCACGATAGTTGGGCCTCCGCATATGTGTTGGTATTGACTCTCATTGCTTGTCTCCATTCCTTCTATGTTGTTTTTTTTTTTTTTTTTTTTTGATTCGCTGCCAGTTTCTAAGTTTCTATTATTGCATGCATATTTGATTATATGTATCGTTACGATATTCGCATATCTTCGTCTTACTCCGAGATGCGGTTTGCGACTTTGCTATTTTGCTGTTCCCATTCTTTTTTTATATGATTCCGATGCACTTTGAGATTTTCAGCGCTATGTCATGTGATTTTTATATGATTCCGATACGGGAGATAATCGAGTTTTTTCAAATTACGGGAACGGAAAGGGGCGTGGCAAAATCTTTACACATAAAAGATGTGCGCAATTACTAAGCAAATATTCATACCAACTATGGTGTCTCTAGCTAGAATAGTTTTTGAGAAAATCGGTTTTATTTAATTTGCGGGGGCGGTAGGGGCCGTGGCAAAATTTTTATAATACAAAATGTGCGCATATACTAAGCAAATATACATACCAAATTTTGTGTCTCTAGATGCTATAGTGTTTAAGAAAATCGGTTTTATATAATTTGCGGGGGCGGTAGGGGGCGTGGCAGAAATTTTAAATAAACTTGATCACTCTACATACTACACGATTCCTAGAATAATCACTTCTTTTCGTCATCTACCGAGTGGATATTTTTATCTAATGTGGGGGTCTTACAATGAGATGAGAATTCTGAATATAACTCAAAAGACTTACAGAAATCGATTCCTAGAATAACTCGTTTCGCTAATGACAGGATAATAAAAAAAAAAAGAGGATTTCGCTGGCTTTCGTATTGCACCTCTGGTCTTATTATTTCGGTAACTGGATGTCTTTTCCCATCTGCTGTGGCCACACTTGAAATAATCGTTGAAAATCCGGGATACTTCACTCGAGCGACTTCTAATGAACTGGCAAATGGCAACCTCCTGTTCAAAGATTTTATCGCGAATCGTTAGATAGTTTTGGAGTCGTTAATGATATGGAGTCTGGGATATGGCTGAATTTTTATTTTCTTGCCGATTCGTACCGGTATTATCTTGCACATCTGGTGTTTTGTTGTTCGTCGCTGAATTTTCGTTGACATCTACTGATGGGCCCTGATTGGAATTTTTTGAACGGGTTAGGCTTACATCACATTGTGGTTTATAGACATTTTTTTCCACATTCGTAGCAGAAAATGCGGCGCTCTTCTAAGCACATGTCCCATCTGTGTCCTTCGATGTTACAATTCCAGCAAGTGTATTTCTTCTCCTTGACGTGAATTTCATTTAACTGCGGTTGAATATCTGCTTCCTCGGGATTTTCGTCTGTCTCTTCGAGAAAAGCTATATTCTTCCTAACATTTGTATACTTCGTAATGCGTTTTCTTAATTCTTCACGGAGAAATTGCTCTCGGCGGTGCACCAATTGGTAAAGTTTAGATACCGATTCTATTTCAACGTATAATAACCCTTCTCGTACTTCCGAAATCAGGTTTCTTTGTAGCTGATGTAAGAGTCAATTTTCGTCCATAGGTATTACCAATCTCGATAGCAAAGTCATTACGTCTTCATAGTACACATCAAATGCTTCACCATTCCTCTGTTTACGGTTGCCTATTTCTTCAAGAATCAAATCATCATCCTTAAAGTCGTCATATTCTTGTTTCAAGTCCAGACAAAACTCTTCCCAAATAACTTCGTCATGTTCTTTTCGATAGCGCCAATACCATTCCTTGGCTCTTCCGGTTAACAGTAGGTGCAAATTTTTGCATACTGGTGTAAAATCACTCTGAAAATTGTCTTCAGTTAATGATTTTATTCTGTATAGGAACTCTGATACTGTAGGACCTGTAGGAGATGCATTAAATTTAATACTACTTCGGCGACTTTTCCAGGATTACTGTAATGGTGAGATGTTGAATCTGATCTTGGGGTTGGAATACGACGCTGATTCTGACAGAAAAGACATTCCTCATGTTCTTGTATGTTATTTTCTATACATTCCTGATGAAAAACATGATTACATTTAGTAATCCTAAGCTCTTCTGTTTCTAATAATACTTAGCAGACTCAATTCTTCGTTACTTTGAATTACTGGCATTTTGTTATTTTCCAAAATTAATTATTATATATACTTTCTTTAATTTGTTTTTTTATATTTTATCATATAACGATTATCTCCCTTGTTTTGAAAGTGAGGGTGAGCAAAATTGAATTGAACTATTCGATGGTTCAACCTCAGAAATGTATATATGAAGGGATAGAGAAATCTAGTCATCCTAAACCTAATCATCTATATCAATTCCAAAACGAGAAGACTAATGTAAACCAATCTCATAAACTGAATTTACTTTGTATAATCGGTTAGAATTCAGGCTTAGCCAAATATCTGCAGTTCCAGATGATTAAGCAGTCAATACATTGATATCCGCTGAAATATTTCTTCTATTGTAATTGAAAAAAATGAGCGAAAACAATAAACTACAATCCCAACGCCGACATCACAAGCCTATTATGCTTTCTGGTCGTAAAATCGAAACAATCGAATTGACGAATTCCAACAATTACTATATTGTAGAGTTTGTATATGTTTTTAAGTATATTCACCGATTCATGTCTAAGCGCCTTATCACTCAGATAACTTATGTCAGATCTCGGATTCTCCAAATATCTGCATTCCTAATAAATAAGTTACTCAAAAAACTATTCGTGAATACAAAAAGAAAGCGAAATGAAAAGAAAATAAAAATATTTGATAGCAAGGAATAGATAAATAGGCTGGGGATTTTATTAAGAGATAGAATAAGAAGTAGGAGAAGGAAAAATGGAACCTGAAATTCTTGAACACTTCAGGAATTTGAAGTCATAACCGACCACGCCAGTTTAGTTTGGTTGATGCGACAATCTGATCTGAAAGGAAGACTCGCGAGATGGGCCATGAAGCTGCAAGGTTATAAGTGTGAAGTAAGTCACCGACGAGGTCAAGGCCGTCCCTTTTAAGATTTCGGTATATACGTTTACCCACATTATTACATAAACGTTATCAACGTTAGGTTTACGAAAGGTAGGATCAGCTAGTATGTAGGATTGCCGTTTTGTACATCCACGCTTACCGTTTTTAATGAAAGAGCTTTCATTAACATCCATTTTTACTTAACATTTTGATTTTTTTGCTTTTATTGAGGACACGCCACTTATTTCAGTATGTTTTTTAATTTTAGGTAATTATAATATTTGATCGGCCTCTTCAGACAAAATGGTGCTCTGTAAACCATTATTAATTAGGGCTCTTAGAGTTTTACATCCTTCATTTTCTTTTTAACTTGTATTACTTGCTGTGGCCAACAGTGTTGGTTGAGCCGATACACAAGTATTAACTCTGTCCCGTATTTCTTCAAAATGAAGTAGAGTATGGTGTCCTTTACTGCAAAATGTACAGACCATTTCATTAGTGCAGAGGTGTGGTTTCTTCTCTTATTTCCTCATGGCATTTAGTGAACAAAATCTATTTTTCAAGCATTCCATTATATCAGATACGAAGTGTATCTACCTTGTTTTTCTAATCTGAGTCTCATAGGATAAATTTGTTTTTTCATTAATCATGTCAATCACTCCCTTGACACTTTTTGGGTATTCATTGTTGATCATCGGTAAATCAACGATCCGATTTAATTGCTCGGAAAAGACCCTTCGATTATTTTCATACCGCTTGGTTAACAATTCCCCAGCAGCACTATAATTGTCAGCTGAACTTGACAATAGATGAGATGATGCTCATCGCGTATCATTATTTTAAATAATTAAATCCAAATCCAAATGTTCACGCCACCGGGTGAACAGCAGTGAGCGGCGAAGAGCAGTGAGGAGTGAGGAGGGTTTTTTGATCCTCGGCGGCTACGGTCACTCTGGGAGGCGTGACTTGATTTTTCCAATGGACATCGCCATTTTATTCAAGTACGAGACTTGGCCCCGATTACCCGCACTTTTGTTTCCAATTGCTAAAATATCCAGTCTACTTTTAACTGAATTTTCGTGTGTGAGATTGACTGTAAATAAAAATCTTAGTTTTAAATGAGGTTCCCGCGCGTTTTTAATTATTTACCAGCTCACCGACCCGAAGAAATTGATCAGATCCTTCCGCCCCTCCATTAACATTGGTCCTTCGAGCCGGATATCGTTCCGCTCCTCCAGCTTGCACCGGTGGAATTCCTGATAAGTACAAAATTTCTTTATTCACATTTCATTTGCTCATACATACTAATAAAGGTGTGAGGTTTTCCCGCTCTTCCATAGCGACCTATACACTTTTACATACTTGTATGTACATACCTGACCTGTTCCAAGGTTACATGGTAGTTCCCAATCCTTAGTGTGTTTGTCCAACGTTTTTTCCATTCCACGACCCCGCATTTTTTTTTCCGTACTTGTCCAATTCCACTTTTTTCTCTCCATCTACCAAACATACATATGTAAAAACTCGTTTACACCCACATGTACGTGTATTTTCCAAAGCTGTTTGCCAAGTCCGCAAAAGTTTAAAAGACAAAATTATTAAAATGTGTTATAGTGTGTTATAATAAAAAAAAAAATTAAATTAATTAAAGTATGCACCGCGATTTCTTGTGTGTGCGAATTGTTTCAATTGCCCAATTAATTTCATAACGCGCGTATCCGCAAAGCGGTGCAATTACTTACATACATACATACATCGTCATATATGTACATATCCACATACACATAATCCACTTCGGTGTCGCGAATTTATTTAACAAAAAAAGGGAAGAGGAAGGGAACCCAACAATCAGCTAAATAACAATTTTCTTACGTTTTTGCGAACAACGCGCGGGCATACATACATACATATACTTAACTGTGCACTTACGCATTTATGTACATATATCAAAGCATTTGCCCATATGCACTGATCTTTTGATCTTTTCCTTTCGCGCACAACACTCGCGGTGTGTAAAAGCGTTTTTTTTTTGTGTTCTTTTTTTCTCCGCACAACCACAAAATAAAATTATTATAACATAATTAAACAACAAACCCAAAAACCAAATATATAAGCAGCGGCCGACAGCTGTTTTTCGGAGTAGTGGTGACACGTGAGTCGAGTCGTGATATCGATAGGCGGCTCGAGCGCGCCAAATTCAAATTACACTATTTCCGATTCCCTTCTTCGCCTAATTATATTCCCGTACATATTTATAAATAAATTATATATATAATTTTTTCCGGCCATTATTTTGCGCACATATATATATCCGCCCATATTTATTATATATAATTTTTTGCGGCCATTATTTTGCGCACATATATAATAAATTCATATATATATTTTTCCAGCATTATCATGCCCATATATATATCCGTCCATATTTATAAATTATATATACAATTTTTTCCGGCCAGTATTTTGCGCACATATATATATCCGCCCATATTTATAAATAAATATATATTTTTTTCCAGCATTATCGTGTCCATATATATATCCGCCCAGATTTATAAATTATATATTTTTTTTTTTTCGGCCATTATTTTGCGAATATATATATACCCGCCCATATTTATAAATAAATTCATATATATTTGTTTCCAGCATTATCATGGCCATATACATATATATCCGTCCATATTTATAAATTATATATATTTTTAAATATTTTTTTTCCGGCAAGTATATCCGCCCTTATTTATAAATAAATACATATACATTTTTTTTCCAGCATTATCGTGCCCATATATATATCCGCCCATATTTATAAATCCATACATATATAATTTTTTCCAGCCTTTATTGTGCTCATATATATATATCCATTTCCATCCAGATTTATATAAAAATTTATATTCTTTGCCCTATACCTCCTTATTTATATATTTCATCCGTGCTTTGTTTTATCCGGACTCCCATCGTTACCTACAAATCCGTCTAAACTTGTTTTGTAATCACTCCGCTTTGTCTACGTGTAATTTTCAATCCGCATTCGTGCGATCGTATACTGTTTCACATATATCTCCATTAAAAGGGCTCCTTTTCCGAACCACGCGCGAGAGAATTCTCCCGCAATCCCGCGGGGCAGAGTGCGAAAAATTCTTGCGCCCTCATCCAGTCCACTTCTCTTTTTTTTTTTGTTGTTTTTCCAAAATCAAAGGGCGCGCAAACTCGGTCTTCGTGGGTAAGGTCGTCCCCTGATTATTTCCACGGAGCCGTCCAAGACCTCGCCAAAGTTTAACAGTCTTTCGTCTCCTTCTCCTTCGGAGAAGGGTCGGCCTCCGCAGACTCCGGTGACCGTGAAGCGTACGGACATTCCGCGCAAGTCCCAGTCTGCTCGCAGCCGCAGCGAATCCCCAAAGTCGCGTCCGTCGTCGTCCAGCCTAAATAAGGGTCGTAGATTCTCGGTTAAAGACTCGAGCGAACCCAACTTTCGTTCCACGCTTTCAATCCAGGCTCAGATCCCGCACGTTATTGTGACGCACAGTCCTGTCACCCGATCCTTATCACAACAGCGTAGAGAATAATCCAGAATGTCCCTCTCCGATTTCTTTCTGTCGTGCGAAGAATTGCCTCTGTTTGCAGCTCGTGAGAGTGAAGCTCTAACTTCTGAAGTGCCCTTATTTTCCATTAAAATGCACTTAGAGCAGCTCAAATCCCTCTGGTCAACTGTCGAGATGGAATACTCCCGTTGTCACAAGGCCTTGACAGTCCAAACCGACGAGGAAAGCTTGGCAAACATAAGCCACATCAAGGCGAAGCACGAATCCGCTTACGCGGCGTATGTGCGATGCGGGACGTTGTTCGGAGGACGCAACGAACAGCTCTCGGCACAGATGACGAGTCTTATGCGTCAGCCAACCGCTCCGTCGGGGCCGCCGGGGCATAGAGTGCCTCCGTGTGAGGTGGAGACATTTGATGGCGACAGCCTAGCATGGCCCACATTCCATGATTTGTTCGCCGCCATTTATATCGCCAATCCGTATTTGTCACAAGTGGAGAAGCTCTATCACTTGAACGCCAAGACGCGAGGGGAAGCGAGAACCATCGTGGCTAAGTCCCCCCTGACGAATGAAGGTTTCAAGGCCGCGTGGGAAAACCTCACCGCACGGTATGAAAATAGCCGACTGCTTGTCATGACTCAAGCCAGACAACTCCTTCAGATTCCCGCGGTGGCCCAAGAGTCGGGCAAATCCTTGCGAGAGCTGCAGACTGCGTTTCAAGGGTGTCTTACTGCGCTTGAGCGTTCGGGTGTAAGTACTGAGAATTGGTATGTCTTACTTATCGCCATCTGCACTAGCAAATCGCCGAAGGCCACAATCCTCCTGTGGGAGCAATCAGTGCCAAATAAGACTGTCGTCTCAACTTGGTCCGATTTGAACCAATTTCTTACCGATCGGTATCGTGTCCTGGATGCCACCGATGAACATAAGTCGGCCCCAAGTGTCCAGGCCATCCCCATTGGCCCCCGCAAATCCTCTGCAACGATGAAGATCCAAGCGTTTCCCGCGAAAGCTCAGCTTAAACCGGCGTCTTGCAAGCTGTGCCATCGGGAGAATCACCCAATACGGCTCTGCCCTAGTTTTCTTGATATGCCTGTTCAGAGGCGTTCGGAAACTATTAGACAGCAGGGACTTTGTCTGAACTGTTTTGCCCGCGGTCATCAGGTGAAGGGCTGTTCCAGTGCGCATAATTGCCATACCTGCAAGGAACGTCACCATACTCTGTTGCATCCGAGTGATGTGTCCGTGTCCGCACCGTCCGCTGCGCACCATTCAGCGCCACGGAGCGTCCGTCCACGAGTAACCAGATCACCAATGCTTAAAGTTATTTAGCCTCTACCCGATTGTCATTCTGCACCATCCCGGGTGGAGCACCATATTCGTGCGTTGATCGACTCGGGGGCCGATTCAACCTTTCTAACCGAGCGTGTCTTCAACATGGTCCAGCCCCCTTTTATCCAGTAGACGCCGTAGTTACTGGCATGGGCCAGGGTGATGGAGGATGCGCCGACAAAGTGTGTCTCCTACGTGTGACAGGCTGAACAAGATTGAAGTCTCATTCCTGGTCGTATCCAAATTGTCGGGCGCCATTCCATCGGCTCCATTCCTTAACACGGTTTCGACGCATTGCCTCGATCGCCCCCTGGCTGACCCGTACTACAACAAGCCCGCGCCTATTGATATCATTATCGGTGTAGATCTGTTTCCCCACATTCTCGGAGAGCGGATCAAAAAGGATATTGGTGATTTCGTCGGGCTAGAAACCATCTTTGCATGGGTTCTGTGTGGAGCTATCATGCCTGACCCTCCGGTGTCTCGATTAGTTTTCGCTGCACAGACGCGAATTGGTCCAGAAGCAAAACTTGAGGTACTCCTCACCAAGTTTTGGGAGGTGGAAGACCTTCCCGCAAAGCCGAAAAAGGAGGATGACGTATTCTGCGAGCGGAATTTCCAGGAGACCACCCGAAGAGGGAAGGACGGCCGATATGTTGTGTTCCAAAGGTCCGAATAGCGTCGACTTGGGTCATTCAAGACCGATCGCGCTGGCTCAATTCCTACGGAATGAAGCACGCCTTCTCAAGATCCCGTCCTAAAAACGCAGAACGATGCCATAATTCAGGAGTACGAGGAGTTGAGCCATATGATTCAGATGTATCGACAAATCCGAGTCGACCCAGGCACACCCCTTTCCAGCGGATCCTCTACTGCGATCATTCCGGCAGTATTCAGGATTATGAGCTACAAACTGTCACGTTTGGGGGTAACTGCGCATCATTCTTGGCGATCCGAGTCCTTTTACAATTGGCACAAGATGTGCAATCGATATATCCTCGGTCGAGCGAAATCCTTCGAAACTACATGTATGTTGATGATGTCCTAGCCTGCGCTCATACTGAAGACGGCGCCAGTCTCGCCATACGAGAGCTTCGAGCAGCCCTTCAATCTGCGGGCCTCCCACTTCGGAAGTGGACTTCCAATAAGAAGAAAGTACTTCAAGCTATCCCAAGAGAGCAATTGCTGCGAGTGGACTTTCTCGAGCTGGAAGACGCGAGCACTGCTAAAACCTTGGGAATCCGCTTGCAAGCCGCCGAGGACGTCTTCTTCTTCACCGTAGAGGACCCATCATTAAAGGAGTCGATTTCCAAGAGGCAAGTTTTGTTCCACATCGCTAAGCTCTTCGACCCCGCGGGCTGGTTAGCCCCGTTTGTTATTCGAGCGAAGATCAGCAAATGCAGCAAATTTGGTTAACCGAACTTGGCTGGGATGATGCTCTGCCGCCTCTCCTTCTGCATCAATGGCACGAATTCCTGCAGGATTCTCCAGGCCTCAGTCAACTCCGCATCCCCCGTTGGCTCTCGTGAGAGCTTCATGGCTTCGTTGACGCGTCCCAGAAAGCTTACGGAGCAGCCCTATATGTGCGGTTAAGATCCGTGTAGCCCCGGTCAAAACAGTACCGCTACCTCGGCTGGAGTTGTGCGGATCGGCCCGATCTCTGGGCGTCGATCGCTCCTTCAACCTCCAAGTTTTGGACCGATTGTCTTGGCTTGGCTTAATAAGCCCCGTGCAGTTGGTCCACCTTTTGGCCAATCGAGTATCTAGCATTTCCAAAAGCACCAGTGCCCAGCGCTGGTCACATGTGCGTTCCGAGGAAAACCCCGTCGGCCAGTAGCCTCTGGTGGCATGGGCCGGACTGGCTTCGGCGTGATCCGGAGTGCTGCACAACTCTCAGTAGTGAACTTCCGGACACTCAGCTGGAGCAACGAGTCCAGTGCCACACCACCGCGACCACTCTTCTCGACGACGCGCAGTTGGACCTCTGCTCGCATAGCGTTCCAAAAATCAGTTTTTTCATAATCGCGTTTGGGAAAAATGATATATGCAATCGGTAGGGAATAGTTCAGAGATTATGAAACCAAAAAATTTTTGAAATCGGTTGAGATTCATGGGTGCCCAAAGTTGAGACATTTTTAGTAAAAATAGAAAAAATGATAATTTAAAAAAAAAAAAATCGCAACTTTAAAACTGAATATTGGGCGATTTCAACAATCGATCTTGGATTTTTTGGATTTATCTGAAAAGTATGTTCTTTATTAATATCATGTTTCATAAATTTTAATAATTACTTAAATCGTTATTGAACTAGAAGCGCTTAAAAAATGTACTAAATTTTGGCATTTTTTGAACTTTGGTGGTATACAACTAACAAGTATCACCTAGATGTATATGGTCCCAATATGCGCAGACCTGTGACACCGATGCGTAAGCCATAAAACTAAGGCAACCTCGCCTAAAAATGCGCTGCAGGTATAAGGAAGAAGAAGAGCGTATGCGTATTGGCCTGTAGCTTCTGTGTATTTAAATGATAACATTGCGTAATGCTGTTTTGCAAATACTACCTGTTTATATATGTGCCTTTCTACAATGTTAAATTGCTAATTACCTGCTTTGGAAAAACTTTCAAGACAGGTAAACGTTATTTAAGTTGATGAAAAATTTGTCCTACTTGTAGGTTACTCGTTTTTATTTCCGTTTACCTAATCGATTTTTAATTTTTTAATTTTAAAAGTCAAAAAATATAATATAAAGAGCTAATTGTTCCTCTCGTTTGCGACAGTTTATTTTTAACTCCATAAGTGGAAACACCTTAAATCCGGACTGAATATTATTTGTCAATATAATTCAAGACAGTTTTGTTTATTTGTGCAAAAATGTTGTTAAAGAATGAAAGAATTTTGAAAGTTTTCCACGAGTGTGAAAACTTAAATGATTTTAAAATGGTATTGCTGGAGGAGATGGGCGTTTCATTCGAAAACGCTACTACGGAGCTTAGGGTAAAAATCAAATATACACAGTGTAACTTAAGGCGAAAATGGATCGCAAGCGGAAGAAAACTGGCAAATTTCGTAAAAAAAATAAAGTTTGGCTTGAGGAGTATACGACATTCGTATATTCGGAGCACGAAGATGATCAACCATCAACTAGCCAAGGAAGAGGAAGGCCGCATAAAGATGTGGAAGATTGTTCAACAGCTACAGAGAAACGTAAGCTTCAGGGTGCTACTGAAAGCATTCCAACGGAGCATCTTTCAGAAGCACTTTCTTTAAAGTATACAAAAGAACAAGAGAGGGCAAAGGCGAGCATTACGAAAGCTGTGCAGATTGCCAGTCCTATTCGACTTAATAGGATTAAGGAAAGTATTCCAACCCCGCCAAACTTAGTTGCCACTAAGTACACTGAGGTAGAAGTGAAAGTTCTGAACATTGGAGAAATCTTCGACCGTCATCGACCCACTATTGTCGGTCTTTGTTATTCAAATATGCAAAGGAGTCCTCGGAATTAATCAAATCAACTGTTGGCGACATAAAAAATCAAATAAGCCCACTGAAACCTGCTGTTTTCCAAACCAAGAGTGGAAAAACATTTACGGTTAACTTTGAGTTTTTCCTGACAATGATTGATGGAAAAGTGTTTAAAGAAATTACAAACACTTCCTCAACGTTAAGGTGTCCAAGTTGCAAAAAAACTCAAAAAGAATTTCAGGACTTAGACGATTCAACGAGTGAGGAGAACTGCTACGAATATGGAATTTCTCCGTTGCATTGCAGATTAAAGTGTATGGATTTTATTCTGAAGCTAGCTTACACACTTCCTCGGCCAGGAGAAACAAAAACGGATAAATTTCTCGTGAGGATATTAAGAGCTGGAAGGAGATTATACAAGCTGAATTCTTCCGGAAGCTGGAACTAAAAGTTTACTGCCCAAAGCACGGATACGAAAACACGAATGATGGATATACTTCAAAGAGATTTTGTGAAAATGATAAAATGACATCTTTACTAACAGGTGTTAGTCAAAAGATCATTAAAAGGTTGGCTGTTATCTTGAATGTTATAAATTGAAAAGAAATGTAAATGGTGAAAAATTTTCCGAATATACTTCAAAGACTGCTCAACTTTTGACTGAATTGTATTCGCAAAAAAAATTACCCCAACGGTACATAGGATTTTGGCTCACGGAAAGGAGTATCAGTATTTGCCAATTGGAGAGCTATCCGAAGAAGCACAGGAATGTAAAAACAAGGACTACAAAAGGTTCAGATATACTAATACATTAAAAACTTCTCGTGTTGGACAAAATGAAGACCATTTTAACATGCTAGCAGCCTCTTCGGACCCACTTATTGCATCACTGAGACACGTGCGATCACGAACGGATTTGGAAAATAGCAACCATACTCCCGAAATGTTGAGTTTATTAGATATTGATGTAAATATTGAAAATTATTTTGAAGAAAATCAGCCATCAAAAGCAAATTTTCAAAATTAACCTAAAAAAAAAAATTAAAAAATTTTTATTATTTTCTTTTTGTAATTATGTTAAAAAATCAAATTAAAACATTAAAAAATGTTACATAGTAGTTTAAAACAATGAAAAATTCCATTTGTGATTGAAAAAAACCGGTTTTCGCTCCGTTTTCAAAGGAAAAACATGCTTGGAAATATTTTCTGACTTTGACCTTGAATATTACAGCACCACGAAAACCCAGCTCTTTTGACAAACATTCACTGTGAAGCTTAAGGTATTTTTTATCACATGCCTTTTAAATTTTTAGAATCGCTTTATTGGTTTAGAAGCTATGATTTTTGGAATGTAAAATGCCCACTGTGCGACATTAGCGAACGGTTCTCGGACTATGGTAGGGCATTGCGAGTCACCGCATACATCATACGCTTCGCGGCCAAAAGGATTTCGACGCCTTCCACGGTCCACCTCACCAATGACGAATTGCTCTCTGCTGAGCGCGCCTTGATTCGGATCTCCCAGCGTCGATAATACGTCGCGGAGATACGGGCCCTTGGTGAAGGACGATCCCTTCCACCATCCAGCACTCTATTCAATTTGATCCCATTTATCGACCATCATGGGTCGACTCCGCTCCTGTGGACGACTCCGAGCCGCTAAATTCCTCCGGTATGACGGACGTCACCCTATTCTCCTCCCCTATAGTACCCATTTATGCATGGCTGCAATCAACTAATGGTACGATATCTGCGAACCAAATTCTGGATTCCACGGATCAAGAATCTGGTGAAGTCCCACATCAAGGGGTGTAAAGTCTGCATCGTTCATCGTCGTCGACTACAGACTCAAATGATGGGTGATCTCCCTCAAGAGCGCATCACGTACTCCAGGCCCTTCACCCACTCGGGCATTGACTTCGCAGGGCCTTTCGAGATCAAGAACTACACCGGGCGTGCGTGTCTTATTACGAAGGGTTATGTCTGCGTCTTTGTGTGTTTGAGCACGAAGGCAATCCATCACGAGGCTACCTCCGACCTTACCACTGAACGATTTCCACAACGCATTTACTCCGATAACGGCAAAACCTTCGTAGGGGCCTTGAAGGACTTTCTGGACGCTACCAAGCATAATAAATGAAGGCATTTCCTCGGCATATTTTATCCTGGCATTTCATTCCACCGAGCTGATGTCACAACAGCGCGTGGGTCTAACCGAAGACCCGTAGCGAAGCTCATCCTGTTGCTAGACAAGAGGAGTCCTGAGCCTTAAAAACCATAGTTATTCCCAATTCCTCTATGTTCCTTCCAAATGTCCTCGTCTCCGTGCATGTTGTTCGTTCCCGTGCATCGACTAATCCACTTTCCCCTCCCGTCGGGGCCGCCGGGGCATAGAGTGCCTCCGTGTGAGGTGGAGACATTTGATGGCGACAGCCTAGCATGGCCCACATTCCATGATTTGTTCGCCGCCATTTATATCGCCAATCCGTATTTGTCACAAGTGGAGAAGCTCTATCACTTGAACGCCAAGACGCGAGGGGAAGCGAGAACCATCGTGGCTAAGTCCCCCCTGACGAATGAAGGTTTCAAGGCCGCGTGGGAAAACCTCACCGCACGGTATGAAAATAGCCGACTGCTTGTCATGACTCAAGCCAGACAACTCCTTCAGATTCCCGCGGTGGCCCAAGAGTCGGGCAAATCCTTGCGAGAGCTGCAGACTGCGTTTCAAGGGTGTCTTACTGCGCTTGAGCGTTCGGGTGTAAGTACTGAGAATTGGTATGTCTTACTTATCGCCATCTGCACTAGCAAATCGCCGAAGGCCACAATCCTCCTGTGGGAGCAATCAGTGCCAAATAAGACTGTCGTCTCAACTTGGTCCGATTTGAACCAATTTCTTACCGATCGGTATCGTGTCCTGGATGCCACCGATGAACATAAGTCGGCCCCAAGTGTCCAGGCCATCCCCATTGGCCCCCGCAAATCCTCTGCAACGATGAAGATCCAAGCGTTTCCCGCGAAAGCTCAGCTTAAACCGGCGTCTTGCAAGCTGTGCCATCGGGAGAATCACCCAATACGGCTCTGCCCTAGTTTTCTTGATATGCCTGTTCAGAGGCGTTCGGAAACTATTAGACAGCAGGGACTTTGTCTGAACTGTTTTGCCCGCGGTCATCAGGTGAAGGGCTGTTCCAGTGCGCATAATTGCCATACCTGCAAGGAACGTCACCATACTCTGTTGCATCCGAGTGATGTGTCCGTGTCCGCACCGTCCGCTGCGCACCATTCAGCGCCACGGAGCGTCCGTCCACGAGTAACCAGATCACCAATGCTTAAAGTTATTTAGCCTCTACCCGATTGTCATTCTGCACCATCCCGGGTGGAGCACCATATTCGTGCGTTGATCGACTCGGGGGCCGATTCAACCTTTCTAACCGAGCGTGTCTTCAACATGGTCCAGCCCCCCTTTTATCCAGTAGACGCCGTAGTTACTGGCATGGGCCAGGGTGATGGAGGATGCGCCGACAAAGTGTGTCTCCTACGTGTGACAGGCTGAACAAGATTGAAGTCTCATTCCTGGTCGTATCCAAATTGTCGGGCGCCATTCCATCGGCTCCATTCCTTAACACGGTTTCGACGCATTGCCTCGATCGCCCCCTGGCTGACCCGTACTACAACAAGCCCGCGCCTATTGATATCATTATCGGTGTAGATCTGTTTCCCCACATTCTCGGAGAGCGGATCAAAAAGGATATTGGTGATTTCGTCGGGCTAGAAACCATCTTTGCATGGGTTCTGTGTGGAGCTATCATGCCTGACCCTCCGGTGTCTCGATTAGTTTTCGCTGCACAGACGCGAATTGGTCCAGAAGCAAAACTTGAGGTACTCCTCACCAAGTTTTGGGAGGTGGAAGACCTTCCCGCAAAGCCGAAAAAGGAGGATGACGTATTCTGCGAGCGGAATTTCCAGGAGACCACCCGAAGAGGGAAGGACGGCCGATATGTTGTGTTCCAAAGGTCCGAATAGCGTCGACTTGGGTCATTCAAGACCGATCGCGCTGGCTCAATTCCTACGGAATGAAGCACGCCTTCTCAAGATCCCGTCCTAAAAACGCAGAACGATGCCATAATTCAGGAGTACGAGGAGTTGAGCCATATGATTCAGATGTATCGACAAATCCGAGTCGACCCAGGCACACCCCTTTCCAGCGGATCCTCTACTGCGATCATTCCGGCAGTATTCAGGATTATGAGCTACAAACTGTCACGTTTGGGGGTAACTGCGCGTCATTCTTGGCGATCCGAGTCCTTTTACAATTGGCACAAGATGTGCAATCGATATATCCTCGGTCGAGCGAAATCCTTCGAAACTACATGTATGTTGATGATGTCCTAGCCTGCGCTCATACTGAAGACGGCGCCAGTCTCGCCATACGAGAGCTTCGAGCAGCCCTTCAATCTGCGGGCCTCCCACTTCGGAAGTGGACTTCCAATAAGAAGAAAGTACTTCAAGCTATCCCAAGAGAGCAATTGCTGCGAGTGGACTTTCTCGAGCTGGAAGACGCGAGCACTGCTAAAACCTTGGGAATCCGCTTGCAAGCCGCCGAGGACGTCTTCTTCTTCACCGTAGAGGACCCATCATTAAAGGAGTCGATTTCCAAGAGGCAAGTTTTGTTCCACATCGCTAAGCTCTTCGACCCCGCGGGCTGGTTAGCCCCGATTGTTATTCGAGCGAAGATCAGCAAATGCAGCAAATTTGGTTAACCGAACTTGGCTGGGATGATGCTCTGCCGCCTCTCCTTCTGCATCAATGGCACGAATTCCTGCAGGATTCTCCAGGCCTCAGTCAACTCCGCATCCCCCGTTGGCTCTCGTGAGAGCTTCATGGCTTCGTTGACGCGTCCCAGAAAGCTTACGGAGCAGCCCTATATGTGCGGTTAAGATCCGTGTAGCCCCGGTCAAAACAGTACCGCTACCTCGGCTGGAGTTGTGCGGATCAGCCCGATCTCTGGGCGTCGATCGCTCCTTCAACCTCCAAGTTTTGGACCGATTGTCTTGGCTTGGCTTAATAAGCCCCGTGCAGTTGGTCCACCTTTGGGGCCAATCGAGTATCTAGCATTTCCAAAAGCACCAGTGCCCAGCGCTGGTCACATGTGCGTTCCGAGGAAAACCCCGTCGGCCAGTAGCCTCTGGTGGCATGGGCCGGACTGGCTTCGGCGTGATCCGGAGTGCTGCACAACTCTCAGTAGTGAACTTCCGGACACTCAGCTGGAGCAACGAGTCCAGTGCCACACCACCGCGACCACTCTTCTCGACGACGCGCAGTTGGACCTCTGCTCGCATAGCGTTCCAAAAATCAGTTTTTTCATAATCGCGTTTGGGAAAAATGATATATGCAATCGGTAGGGAATAGTTCAGAGATTATGAAACCAAAAAATTTTTGAAATCGGTTGAGATTCATGGGTGCCCAAAGTTGAGACATTTTTAGTAAAAATAGAAAAAATGATAATTTAAAAAAAAAAAAATCGCAACTTTAAAACTGAATATTGGGCGATTTCAACAATCGATCTTGGATTTTTTGGATTTATCTGAAAAGTATGTTCTTTATTAATATCATGTTTCATAAATTTTAATAATTACTTAAATCGTTATTGAACTAGAAGCGCTTAAAAAATGTACTAAATTTTGGCATTTTTTGAACTTTGGTGGTATACAACTAACAAGTATCACCTAGATGTATATGGTCCCAATATGCGCAGACCTGTGACACCGATGCGTAAGCCATAAAACTAAGGCAACCTCGCCTAAAAATGCGCTGCAGGTATAAGGAAGAAGAAGAGCGTATGCGTATTGGCCTGTAGCTTCTGTGTATTTAAATGATAACATTGCGTAATGCTGTTTTGCAAATACTACCTGTTTATATATGTGCCTTTCTACAATGTTAAATTGCTAATTACCTGCTTTGGAAAAACTTTCAAGACAGGTAAACGTTATTTAAGTTGATGAAAAATTTGTCCTACTTGTAGGTTACTCGTTTTTATTTCCGTTTACCTAATCGATTTTTAATTTTTTAATTTTAAAAGTCAAAAAATATAATATAAAGAGCTAATTGTTCCTCTCGTTTGCGACAGTTTATTTTTAACTCCATAAGTGGAAACACCTTAAATCCGGACTGAATATTATTTGTCAATATAATTCAAGACAGTTTTGTTTATTTGTGCAAAAATGTTGTTAAAGAATGAAAGAATTTTGAAAGTTTTCCACGAGTGTGAAAACTTAAATGATTTTAAAATGGTATTGCTGGAGGAGATGGGCGTTTCATTCGAAAACGCTACTACGGAGCTTAGGGTAAAAATCAAATATACACAGTGTAACTTAAGGCGAAAATGGATCGCAAGCGGAAGAAAACTGGCAAATTTCGTAAAAAAAATAAAGTTTGGCTTGAGGAGTATACGACATTCGTATATTCGGAGCACGAAGATGATCAACCATCAACTAGCCAAGGAAGAGGAAGGCCGCATAAAGATGTGGAAGATTGTTCAACAGCTACAGAGAAACGTAAGCTTCAGGGTGCTACTGAAAGCATTCCAACGGAGCATCTTTCAGAAGCACTTTCTTTAAAGTATACAAAAGAACAAGAGAGGGCAAAGGCGAGCATTACGAAAGCTGTGCAGATTGCCAGTCCTATTCGACTTAATAGGATTAAGGAAAGTATTCCAACCCCGCCAAACTTAGTTGCCACTAAGTACACTGAGGTAGAAGTGAAAGTTCTGAACATTGGAGAAATCTTCGACCGTCATCGACCCACTATTGTCGGTCTTTGTTATTCAAATATGCAAAGGAGTCCTCGGAATTAATCAAATCAACTGTTGGCGACATAAAAAATCAAATAAGCCCACTGAAACCTGCTGTTTTCCAAACCAAGAGTGGAAAAACATTTACGGTTAACTTTGAGTTTTTCCTGACAATGATTGATGGAAAAGTGTTTAAAGAAATTACAAACACTTCCTCAACGTTAAGGTGTCCAAGTTGCAAAAAAACTCAAAAAGAATTTCAGGACTTAGACGATTCAACGAGTGAGGAGAACTGCTACGAATATGGAATTTCTCCGTTGCATTGCAGATTAAAGTGTATGGATTTTATTCTGAAGCTAGCTTACACACTTCCTCGGCCAGGAGAAACAAAAACGGATAAATTTCTCGTGAGGATATTAAGAGCTGGAAGGAGATTATACAAGCTGAATTCTTCCGGAAGCTGGAACTAAAAGTTTACTGCCCAAAGCACGGATACGAAAACACGAATGATGGATATACTTCAAAGAGATTTTGTGAAAATGATAAAATGACATCTTTACTAACAGGTGTTAGTCAAAAGATCATTAAAAGGTTGGCTGTTATCTTGAATGTTATAAATTGAAAAGAAATGTAAATGGTGAAAAATTTTCCGAATATACTTCAAAGACTGCTCAACTTTTGACTGAATTGTATTCGCAAAAAAAATTACCCCAACGGTACATAGGATTTTGGCTCACGGAAAGGAGTATCAGTATTTGCCAATTGGAGAGCTATCCGAAGAAGCACAGGAATGTAAAAACAAGGACTACAAAAGGTTCAGATATACTAATACATTAAAAACTTCTCGTGTTGGACAAAATGAAGACCATTTTAACATGCTAGCAGCCTCTTCGGACCCACTTATTGCATCACTGAGACACGTGCGATCACGAACGGATTTGGAAAATAGCAACCATACTCCCGAAATGTTGAGTTTATTAGATATTGATGTAAATATTGAAAATTATTTTGAAGAAAATCAGCCATCAAAAGCAAATTTTCAAAATTAATTTAAAAAAAAAAATTAAAAAATTTTTATTATTTTCTTTTTGTAATTATGTTAAAAAATCAAATTAAAACATTAAAAAATGTTACATAGTAGTTTAAAACAATGAAAAATTCCATTTGTGATTGAAAAAAACCGGTTTTCGCTCCGTTTTCAAAGGAAAAACATGCTTGGAAATATTTTCTGACTTTGACCTTGAATATTACAGCACCACGAAAACCCAGCTCTTTTGACAAACATTCACTGTGAAGCTTAAGGTATTTTTTATCACATGCCTTTTAAATTTTTAGAATCGCTTTATTGGTTTAGAAGCTATGATTTTTGGAATGTAAAATGCCCACTGTGCGACATTAGCGAACGGTTCTCGGACTATGGTAGGGCATTGCGAGTCACCGCATACATCATACGCTTCGCGGCCAAAAGGATTTCGACGCCTTCCACGGTCCACCTCACCAACGAATTGCTCTCTGCTGAGCGCGCCTTGATTCGGATCTCCCAGCGTCGATAATACGTCGTGAAGATACGGGCCCTTGGTGAAGGACGATCCCATCCACCATCCAGCACTCTATTCAATTTGAACCCATTTATCGACCATCATGGGTCGACTCCGCTCCTGTGGACGACTCCGAGCCACTGAATCCCTCCGGTATGACGGATATCTGCGAACCAAATTCTGGATTCCACAGATCAAGAATCTGGTGAAGTCCCACATCAAGGGGTGTAAAGTCTGCATCGTTCATCGTCGACGTCTACAGACTCAAATGATGGGTGATCTCCCTCGAGAGCGCATCACGTACTCCAGGCTCTTCACCCACTCGGGCATTGACTTCGCAGGGCCTTTCGAGATCAAGAATTACACCGGGCGTGCGTGTCTTATTACGAAGGGTTATGTCTGCGTCTTTGTGTGTTTGAGCACGAAGGCAATCCATCAGGAGGCTACCTCCGACCTTACCACTGAACGATTTCCACAACGCATTTACTCCGATAACGGCAAAACCTTCGTAGGGGCCTTGAAGGACTTTCTGGACGCTACCAAGCATAATAAATGAAGGCATTTCCTCGGCATATTTTATCCTGGCATTTCATTCCACCGAGCTGATGTCACAACAGCGCGTGGGTCTAACCGAAGACCCGTAGCGAAGCTCATCCTGTTGCTAGACAAGAGGAGTCCTGAGCCTTAAAAACCATAGTTATTCCCAATTCCTCTATGTTCCTTCCAAATGTCCTCGTCTCCGTGCATGTTGTTCGTTCCCGTGCATCGACTAATCCACTTTCCCCTCCGTAATTTCTTTCGTTGCAGTTCTTCAGATTGCCTCTCCATAGCAACATGGCCCCCACGCGTCTGCCGCACCACCGCAGCAAACGATCTGCTCCACACGGGATGCCAGGTCTGTCGGGGGGTTCACGTCAGCGCTTCCTGAACCTCCGAGGGGAAAAGCGGCTCCGGGCGGTGCTTATAAATAAGTACTGCCGCAATTTCTTGGCACACGAGCACTCATCACACGCGTGCCGGAGTCGCCATGGCTGCCGACGATGCGGGCAAAATCACCAAACCCTGCTCCACATGGCCGACCATCCACCGAGACAACGCTCCCTAGCCCGGCGTCGCAGCCAGTCACCCTCCCCCGGACGTGATGCACCGCCGCCACAACCCCGTTCCCGATCATCTTCCGACCGCTCCGCTTCTCCAGAAGGCGCACCCGAGATCTCTCTCTCCTCCCTGCTCCTCGCCAGGACGACGACCCGCGTCCTCCTCGATGCGTGTGCGGCTGAGAGCCGCATCAATCTTTCATTTGCTCGGTCCCTGGGGCTGGCTGTGACATGCTCAGGGTTGGTTACTTGATACCGCGCCGTTGTTATAATCTTAAGGGTTTTCCACAGAGTGTGCATGCATGTTTTGTTTGGTTTTCTAGCAATATTTGTCATTTGAATCATTATGACTTATTTTTGTTTTGTTTTTTTATTTCGTTTTGTATATTTCTTAGGTGCATCTGAGTTGGTGAAGCCATTTCAGATGAACACGATGTTTAATCTTAAACAATTCTTAAGAGTTGTTGAAAAGCGAATAGAGCTTACTAAAATGTTTGAGTAGAACAAAGTAGAAATCGAAATTCTGTTGAAATAGACAGTTTGAAAACCGTTGAAAAAGACAGTATGGCAGCTATTGAAATAGACAGTATGGAAACCGTTGAAAGAGACAGTATGTTAAAATAGACAGTATGGATGTTTGAAGAATAAGAAATGTAAAATGAAGGGTGTATCGATCGCTGCGTGGTGGTATAAGAAGTTCTTGTTGTTGCGATTAATATAAAAACTGATGATGTAAAAAAAAACGAAACTAAAACGAAAAGATAAATAATGTAAAGATTATTAGGAGTGTCAATTGTAGCCCTGGCATTACCTTTGCAGCGGCTACAGATTGACACTTGGAATGTTGCTTCGAATGTTGAGTTTGCAGGATGACAAGCAGTTTGCAGGATGACAATTATCTTTGCTTTAGCAACATATTTAGAAAGAAATGTTAAGATCTTTAGGTCAGCTCCTATATAAAGGGAGTTACAGCTATACAAAAGTGAATATTTCCTTTGATACGAAATAAGTAAAAGTGAAAAGTATAAAAATATAGACATGAGCGAACTACATACTGCTACTGAAAAGGAGTCCTCGATTTTTTTCATTGATTGCTGCTGTTGCTGTTGCGACATTTCATTTGTAAATTTTTTTGTTTTTGTTTTAATTTTCCCTATTTGATCAACGCAGTGATCTCCTCTCTATTGGGCGTATGGCTTTAATGGCCATACTCCAGACCGAGCAACGCAATTATCGTTCAGTTTAACAGTGTCACATTTCTTTTTTTTTTTGTTGTTGCAAACAATTTAAATTCATGACGTATTTAAATTTTGGGCGCTCTTTGTAGCGCTACCGGGGCCTAGCTTGTCGCGCTAGACGGTGCCTGTGCTGGTATTCGCACAGGCTGTTGGGGCTCCGGTGTTCCTTAAAGTGGACCTCTGTTGTCCCACGATGTCCATGTCGATTCCTTGACCTATGTTACGGTCGTTATGTAATATTTGCACAACTTATTTATCAAATTATTTCTTTGTAAGACAACGCATGTCTTAATTTTTTAATGCCGTTTTTTAAATTAATCGTTCTATACATTCTTATTTCATACAGCTAAGACTGCGTAGCTACGCTGCCAGTGACGCCGGCAGAGGAGCGGTCTGCTTATGTATAAATGTTTGTGTATAAGCGGGCGAAGTGTCGCTGCAGGGAAAAGAGGACCTATCATGTTCACTTGGTGACAGAGCTGTCGCGCGTGTTAAATTTGCCGACTCGGCACTGTCCAGTCTCATGAATTTATGTGTGGTCATGAGGCCAATAAATAAATGGTACTTGAATTTGTATGTTTGTATATAAATATTGTAACTTAATGCTACAACATGTTTGTAATATTATTAATGTATTTCACTGAGTACAGTGAGTATTCGATATGTGAACATGCTACAATACACATAGAAATAAATTGAAAGTTCATTTAAAAAAACGTTAATTATGTTTATTAGTTGCGGCATTTTAATAATAAACTTTTTTCTAACCCATATTTTTTCCTCGAGTTCTTGATTATGGTCAATATTGCCCCATTATTCAAAATGACCACAACCATCGATAGTTAAAAAAATGTTTATTTTAACTAAAGATGGTGCAGTAAATCATCAAAATTTTGATATCTCAATATTACCGAGAAATGCCAGCTTTGTCGTGACTTGCTGTTAATTAAGTGACAGATTAAGATCGAAGTGTAGAGGAAATTCCCTAGTGTTGTTGTATTGGATGACATCATTAAAATTAAATGATTGACTCAAGGAGACTACAATAGCTGTTGCCAAACGTAGTCCGTGGATTCTCTGAGTGAGAACGACTAAGGACCCTAGCCATAAGACAGACAAGTAATTTTCTCCCAATAAATAACGGGACTGGTACTGATCGTCCGCAGGACGAACCGAATTTTCTATCTATAGACGCATATCGAGGAAGTAAATTAGCAGTTCGGGTGGAGCTTGTCCGACGAAGGTAACAACAACATCAATAACTGCAAAACAACGACAGCTTCAACAAAATGATGAACAATCACAACAACAACAGCAGCAGTAACAACAACAAAAACAGCAGCTGACAAATGATGGGTTATAGCCACAAGAACAGCAGCAGCAAAACTATGGGTAGTAAGAACAATAACAGCAACAGCAGCAATCAATGAAAAAAATTGTAATAATACAAAAAAAAAGTATGATATTTTTGGTATAATAAATACGCTTTAAAAATATTGAAGTCAACAAAATAAATCTAAAATATAATAAAAAGTTATCATTAAATAATCAGGTTTCATCGTTATGTTTGTACCGATATATTTAGTCTTTAAGACAACTACAAGATTAAAGAAAACATTTAACCATTATTTAAACACACTAAAGAATTGTAAATAAATTATAACGTACATTATTTTACATGCCAGCACCGTTTGACGTGGAGTTAAGAACTAATTTAAGTTCAAGTCAAGTAAGCAAGTAAGTCAGTAAATTTCTGTATATGTGGACGCAATTGTCGGTGTCAGTCTTAAAGTTATATCGTGTGGGCTTCGGAGTATTAATGATGTGTATCATCTCCATGGCGAACCTTTTGTTGTAGTGCCGCTTTTCATCTAGTATTTCCGTCTCTTCAAAATTCTGTGCATTGCCACTAGTTTATTTTTTATTTTATTTATTTATTTACGTCAACTAACACAGCAGTCGACGAAAAAGCTTAAGCTAAAGACAGATAGTAATTAATTGAAAAAGATACCTTATCTATATACACAACTAAACATCCCCGACCCGGTGGAGGTGCATATGCATTTATTTGCATAAGGTGCCAGCTATGCCCCGATTCACAGCCAATGTGGTCAGGGATGAGTTGCAGCCAATCCAAGTCCAGAATATTTTCATTGGTTTCGCTGTAGATGATTAAAAAGTATAGCGCGAAGAGAAGTGACAGAAAGATGAGGAGAAATTAGGTGAGAAAGGTTGTTAAAAGATTGGCAAAGAACACGAAAAGGTTCGTGAAGAGAGTAGTTAGTCAGACATCTACTAAGGTAAATAGGAAAAAAGTTTCTGGTCCGACGTGAGGGAACACAAAAATATAGCGTACTTAGTAAATTAGTAGAAATGACTTCGCCGTTGACTAGTTTATGGAGAAAGAGAATGCCAAAAACGAGCCTACGGTTGTAAAGTGAAGGGAGATTAATAAGAAGAAGTCTGTCAGAATAAGAAGGTAGGCGAAGACTCGGGTCCCAATTAAGACCGCGTAACGCAAACTTAAGAAATTGCTTCTGTACCGATTCAATACTACGCTGGTGAGCATCATATTGCGGGTTCCACACTGGCGAGCAATATTTGAGAATAGGGCGAACTAACGAAGTGTATAAAACCTTTGTTACATAGGGATCATCAAATTCTTTGGCCCAACGTTTAATAAAGCCAAGAAGGCTGCATGCTCTATTGACAATTGAAGCAATATGAACATTAAATGAAAGTTTTGGGTCAAACATAACGCCTAAGTCTTTAAAGGATGGTACACAATCTAACAGAACAGACTTAATTGAGTAATGAGCTAGGAACGGAGACAAACGACTGAAAGTCATAAAAGAACACTTAGAGGCATTCAGGTGTAATTTATTAACGTGGCACCAATCACAGAACGCATCGAGATCAGATTGCAAGTACTGCTGGAAAGAAGGATCATTATAGGAATAACAAATCTTGACGTCATCCGCAAACATGAGCACGCGTGAGTGAACCAAGGCCAAGGGTAAATCATTTATAAACAGGGTAAATAACAGTGGGCCCAGATGACTGCCCTGGGGTACACCTGACGTAACTTGAATAGTTTTAGATATTGAGGAACAAAAAGACACCTTTTGGGTTCTGCCAATAAGATACGACTTTAACCAAGCCAACAGTTTCCGGGAAAAACCCATGATGTTAAGTTTCGCGAGAAGCATAGAATGATCAACCGTATCGAAAGCCTTACTAAAGTCAGTATAAATAACATCAGTTTGACACTTTTTACGGAAGCCATGGTGTACAAGGGTAGTCAATTCTAAAAGGTTAGTAAGCGACGAACGACCTTTCATGAAGCCATGCTGACAAGGAGAAATAGTGGATCTGGATAGGTGTTGAAGGGAAGACGTAATAATTTTCTCAAACAGCTTTGGTATTGCCGAAAGTTTGGCAATGCCACGGTAGTTAGAATCATCCGATTTGCTACCCTTTTTAAAAAGCGGAATAATAAAAGACTACTTCCAAATATCGGGAAAGCTACAAGTCTCACTCGATATAAAGAATAACCGAGATAAAAGCGTAGATAGGGAAATCGAACACATTTTAAGGATGCAACTAGGTATATTATCAGGACCGGGAACGAAGGAAGTCGTCATAGATGAGAAGCTAGAGATAATACAGTCTAAAGTAATTTATTTATTTATTTATTTATTTATTTATTTATTTATTTATTTATTTACGTCAACTAACACAGCAGTCGACGAAAAAGCTTAAGCTAAAGACAGATAGTAATTAAATTGAAAAAGCTAGCTTAGCTATATACACAACTAAACATCCCCGACCCGGTGGAGGTGCATATGCATTTATTTGCATAAGGTGCCAGCTATGCCCCGATTCACAGCCAATGTGGTCAGGGATGAGTTGCAGCCAATCCAAGTCCAGAATATTTTCATTGGTTTCGCTGTAGATGATTAAAAAGTATAGCGCGAAGAGAAGTGACAGAAAGATGAGGAGAAATTAGGTGAGAAAGGTTGTTAAAAGATTGGCAAAGAGCACGAAAAGGTTCGTGAAGAGAGTAGTTAGTCAGACATCTACTAAGGTAAATAGGAAAAAAGTTTCTGGTCCGACGTGAGGGAACACAAAAATATAGCGTACTTAGTAAATTAGTAGAAATGACTTCGCCGTTGACTAGTTTATGGAGAAAGAGAATGCCAAAAACGAGCCTACGGTTGTAAAGTGAAGGGAGATTAATAAGAAGAAGTCTGTCAGAATAAGAAGGTAGGCGAAGACTCGGGTCCCAATTAAGACCGCGTAACGCAAACTTAAGGAATTGCTTCTGTACCGATTCAATACTACGCTGGTGAACATCATATTGCGGGTTCCATACTGGCGAGCAATATTCGAGAATAGGGCGAACTAACGAAGTGTATAAAACCTTTGTTACATAGGGATCATCAAATTCTTTGGCCCAACGTTTAATAAAGCCAAGAAGGCTGCATGCTCTATTGACAATTGAAGCAATATGAACATTAAATGAAAGTTTTGGGTTAAACATAACGCCTAAGTCTTTAAAGGATGGTACACAATCTAACAGAACAGACTTAATGGAGTAATGAGCTAGGAACGGAGACAAACGACTGAAAGTCATAAAAGAACACTTAGAGGCATTCAGGTGTAATTTATTAACGTGGCACCAATCACAGAACGCATCGAGATCAGATTGCAAGTACTGTTGGAAAGAAGGATCATTATAGGAATAACAAATCTTGACGTCATCCGCAAACATGAGCACGCGTGAGTGAACCAAGGCCAAGGGTAAATCATTTATAAACAGGGTAAATAACAGTGGGCCCAGATGACTTCCTTGGGGTACACCTGACGTAACTTTAATAGTTTTAGATAATGAGGAACGAAAAGACACCTTTTGGGTTCTGCCAATAAGATACGACTTTAACCAAGCCAACAGTTTCGGGGAAAAACCCATGATGTTAAGTTTCGCGAGAAGCATAGAATGATCAACCGTATCGAAAGCCTTACTAAAGTCAGTATAAATAACATCAGTTTGACACTTTTTACGGAAGCCATGGTGTACAAGGGTAGTCAATTCTAAAAGGTTAGTAAGCGACGAACGACCTTTCATGAAGCCATGCTGACAAGGAGAAATAGTGGATCTGGATAGGTGTTGAAGGGAAGACGTAATAATTTTCTCAAACAGCTTTGGTATTGCCGAAAGTTTGGCAATGCCACGGTAGTTAGAAACATCCGATTTGCTACCCTTTTTAAAAAGCGGAATAATAAAAGACTCCTTCCAAATATCGGGAAAGCTATAAGTCTCACTCGATATAAAGAATAACCGAGATAAAGGATTAGATAGGGAAATCGAACACATTTTAAGGATGCAACTAGGTATATTATCAGGACCGGGAACGAAGGAAGACGTCATAGATGACAAGCTAGAGATAATACTGTCTTCAGTAATACTAGGAAAAAACATACAATTTAAATGTGGGATTGAAAAGGGATAGGTTGTGGGATCCGAAACAGTAGTGGAATAAGTCGACTGAAAGAACTTAGCAAACAGATCTGCAATATCTAAGTCATTATTAGCAGTCTGGTCATTAAGTCTGAAGGTGGAAGGTAGTACATTAGAGCGTCTTTTGGAATTAACAAAGTTTTTTAAATTTTTTTGGGGTTCTTATAAAATTCAACCTTACAGCGAACGATATAATTATTGTAGCATTGAGTGTTTAAAAGACAAAATTGAGATTTGGCTATACAGTAATTTGCATAGTCAAGTCGCGAACCAGTTTTTTTAAATCTTTTAAAATATCTCGATTTAATATTGCGGAGATTAGAGAGCCTACGTGTGAACCAGACTGGCGCGCTGGAGACGGTAGAGACATTCACTTAAGGAACGCATTTATCAATTAGAGAATTAAGAGCAGAGTAGAAAAACTTCACTGCACAATCTATATCGCAGCACTCAAATAGAAATGACCAATCAAAAGAGAAAATAAGGCTATTAAGAAGAATGAAATTTGTTTTACGAAAACATCTACGACGAGAATTTGCGATGTTATTAAGTGATTTAGTAACGGAATTGTAAGAAATAGTAACTTCAATGGTAGGGTGATAAGGATCTTCAGGTTTCACTAGGGGCTGTGTTCGGGATACAGCACTAACAGTGGGATCAGAGACAAAAACAATATCAAGGATTCTTTTAGAAGAGTTAATGAAAGAATTCAACTGATATAGCGGACATTCAAGTAGGCAATCAAGAAAAACATGTTGAGATGAAGGAATTAAGAAAGATAGATTATCATCAACAAGCCAAGAAATATTAGGCAAGTTGAAATCACCTAAAACTATAAGGATATCACGATCTTTAAGACTATTAAAAATAGTTTGCAAAGCATCAGCATGGTGCATATAGGTCATGATATCAGAAGCTGGAGGAATATATGAACAAGAAATATATAAGCTAAAGTTGGAACATGTAACTTCGACGCAAATAAACTCAACACCTAAGGGCAGATCAATCGGCACGACACTTGAACACAGATTCGAGTTAACAGCAATGAGTACTCCACCGCCACGACGACCAACACGATCAAGCCTATAAGAAATAAAGTTATTAGAAAGAATTTCATTATCCAAAACAGAGGAGTTAAGCCAAGTTTCAGAGAAAGCTAATATGTCAGCCGAAAAGGTTTGGCTATCACAGAACAGGTTCGAGAGCTTGGTAAGAAGTCCTCTTACATTTTGATAATGAATGCAAAGACTAGACGTTATTAGTTTTTTGAAGCAGAAGATAAATTAGGAAGGTGGACAGGCAACGGACGGGAGCGCTTATTGGGCGCAAACTCGTGTACAACTAGGCCCTCTGGCCAGAAATTAGTGTCAACCATAGCTGAAAAATACTCATTTGGTACTGTAATTTTAAAAGAGGAGATTTCGCGAGGCCTTGAAAACTTAAACTTTTGAATTAAAACCTTAGCAGGGCATATATTACCAATGTAAGCTGCCACAGACGACTCAGAAGTATCTGGAGCAAGCCTAGAGATAAATAATTGTTTGCGATGAGGCACTACAGTTAGTGGAGGCGGAGGAGCATTGGGATCCGCAAGTGATTGAGAGCCAGCATGATCCTGTGATTGATCAGAGTTCCCGTGAGGGATAGATTGAGGTACACCAGGGCTTGTAATGGGTACTTCAATCTGAAAAGAAGAACATAAAGAGGGACAAGAAGATGGTGTAGGCGAAAGTAAAATGGGAGACGATGTAATAGAGAGTGCTGGCGACTGCTTACGAGGCAACTCAAGGGTACATTTCTTGGGTAACTTCTCAGAAGGTGGATTAAACTTAAATTGCGACAATAAATGTACGCTAGATTCGCACTCGTTAGACAGCTGTTTGGCCAGTTTGTTTAAAGAAAGAAACTTTAAACGAAGATCCCTATACATACGGCTAAAATCAAGCTGCTGGCTGGCACAAGATGGGCAAGTCCAGCGCATTAAGCCAAGCTCAGGCTTAGACACAGACAAACCAGAAAATTTGTCGTAGTCGCGGCCATTGAGGCCAGCACATTTTAAGTGAATAAGATTATCGCAGAGCCAACACGATATTGCTCTATACTGATCATCAAAACGATCAGAATGCTTGCAAGTAGGTAGACAACAAGCCATTGAAACTCCAAAAGGAACACAAGGCAAAAATATATACAAAATTTAAAATTTAAATACAAAGCACTAAGATAATTATCGATATAAAATCAATAAATACAAATAAAACAAAGAGACAGCTAGAGTACACAGCACAAGAAAGAGTGCAAGAACAGTTATAAGCCAAGCTTTGAGAGGCGGCGTTACAAAAGTAATTACGCCGCAGAGAGCACAAGCACAAAGAAGAGAGAACAACAAAAATAAAATAATAAAAAAAAAAAACACTAGCACTGATGGTATGATCGGAGCGGTGAGGGGAGCAACCATAGAAGCAATGACGAGAGAGAAAAGGGGAAAAAAAATATATATATATAAAATGCACCAAACACTAATCACGAAAAAAAAACTAGTTAATTTGGCAAATTCTGCAAATAAAACACACGGGTCTCAAGCAAACCACACCACCAAAAGTAAACAGACTAAGCACAATTAAAAATTGAGAGAAAACAATAAATATTGATAAAAACTCAGGAGCTATGAAAAAACACGACCGTCACGTCAGAGAGCAGAAGCTTTTTTTTTTAATACTAGGAAAAAACATACAATTTAAATGTGGGATTGAAAAGGGATATGTAGGTTGTGGGATCCGAAACAGTTGTAGAATAAGTCGACTGAAAGAATTTAGCAAACAGATTTGCAATATCTGAGTCATTATTAGCAGTCTGGTCATTAAGTCTGAAGGTGGAAGGTAGTACATTAGAGTGCCTTTTGGAATTAACATAGTTGTAAAATCTTTTGGGGTTCTTATAAAATTCAACCTTACAGCGAACGATATAATTATTGTAGCATTGAGTGTTTAAAAGACAAAATTGAGATTTGGCTATACAGTAATTTGCATAGTCAAGTCGCGATCCAGTTTTTTTTAAACCTTTTAAAATATCTCGATTTAATATTGCGCTGATTAGAGAGCCTACGTGTGAACCAGACTGGCGCGCTGGAGACGGTAGAGACATTCACATAAGGAACGCATTTATCAATTAGAGAATTAAGAGCAGAGTAGAAAAACTTCACTGCACAATCTATATCGCAGCACTCAAATAGAAATGACCAATCAAAAGAGAAAATAAGGCTATTAGGAAGATTGAAATTTGTTTTACGAAAACATCTACGACGAGAATTTGCGATGTTATTAAGTGAATTAGTAACGGAATTGTAAGAAATAGTAACTTCAATGGTAGGGTGATAAGGATCTTCAGGTTTCACTAGGGGCTGTGTTCGGGATACAGCACTAACAGTGGGATCAGAGACAAAAACAATATCAAGGATTCTTTTAGAAGAGTTAAGGAAAGAATTCAACTGATATAGCGGACATTCAAGTAGGCAATCAAGAAAAACATGTTGAGATGAAGGAATTAAGAAAGATAGATTATCATCAACAAGCCAAGAAATATTAGGCAAGTTGAAATCACCTAAAACTAGAATTTCATTATCCAAAACAGAGGAGTTAAGCCAAGTTTCAGAGAAAGCTAATATGTCAGCCGAAAAGGTTTGGCTATCACAGAACAGGTTCGAGAGCATGGTAAGAAGTCCTCTTACATTTTGATAATGAATGCAAAGACTAGACGTTATTAGTTTTTTGAAGCAGAAGATAAATTAGGAAGGTGGACAGGCAAAGGACGGGAGCGCTTATTGGGCGCAAACTCGTGTACAACTAGGCCCTCTGGCCAGAAATTAGTGTCAACCATAGCTGAAAAATACTCATTTGGTACTGTAATTTTAAAAGAGGAGATTTCGCGAGGCCTTGAAAACTTAAACTTTTGAATTAAAACCTTAGCAGGGCATATATTACCAATGTAAGCTGAATAGGGATTCCGGGCGAAGCAAAGAATAACCCGATCTTCATTTGTTGAATTCAAAACATGAACTGATTTTATTTATAAAAGTGTTGTGTATATAAATGATTTCTTAAACTCTAGGAGGCGACATTTGTTCTTATAAATGCTTATTCTAATGTTTATATTTCATGCTCAGCGTTGGTTACTTGATACCGCGCCGCTGTTATAATCTTAAGTGTTTTCCACAGAGTGTGGATGCATGTTTTGTTTGGTATTAAGCAATAATTGTCATATGAATTTTTATGACTTAGTTTTGTTTTTATGTTTTTGTTTCGTTTTGTATATTTCTTTGGTCAATCTGATTTGGTGAAGCCAATTCAGATGAACACGATGTTTAATCTTAAACATTCTGCCAAGGGCCGCCAAATGCGACGTTTTGGAATTTATTTTTATAGTTAATTGTGTTACACAAATTTTTATTAATATTATTATTAATTATAATTATAATTATTAATATTATTATTCATATTATTTTATATTTGGCATATTACTAATATCGCCCAATTTTTGTTTCGGGATATCTACCCACTGCTGATGTGCATTACTGTGTTGACTTCTAGTCTTTTTATATGGTGAAAAATTTTAAAAATAACTACTTTTACTTTTCGACTTGTTCCAATCTGATCTTTGCTCCACTTTTTTTAAATATTGCTGATAGATAAAAATTGTGTTCTTGTTCTGTTTATTCTTAGCTGTTGTCCTTTTATAAATATTTTGCCTTTTTTATAATGCAGATTCGGACAATTTATTACCGGAACCTATTTTCACATTATTTTTTTTATAATCATTATTTAATTCAACCATTGCCATTTCAATACTCTTATTTTGTACTGGAATATATACCTTTTCTTCCATAGCTTTCACTGTACCTCTAAAGTGAGGTCCCGCCGGGGGGCATAAATTTATTTCTTTATTACTTAGAGAAATTATTTCTTTTACCTCAGCTTTTATCTTACCTCCAAGGTGAGGTCCTGCTGAAGGAGTCAAATGCTGACTTATTCCTTGAATTTTGTTGTTGATTTTCTTTTGAATTGTATTGTATTTATTTTCACGTTTACTTTTATTCTTCTCTAAACGCTGTTGCATACCTGTGACATCTATTGTTGTTGCCACTACTGATTTTTTATTTTTCGATTTGGTGCATCCCGAGACGATCCAACCAAATTGAGTATTTTGGCCTAGTAGGCCATCAATCTTTGTAACTCCCCCTTTTAAAATTTGGGTATATACGTTTACCCCCATTATTATATCAACCTTACCAGGTTTATTAAAGGTAGGATCAGCTAATACGTAGGATTGCCATTTTGACATATCCACGTCTACCGTTTTTAATGGAAGAGCTTTCATTAACTTTGGCAACACAATCGCCTCAACCTTAAGATGACTTTTCCAAGGATTTCGCGTCTTCACATCTATTTTTACCTTATATTTTGATTTTTTGGCATTTATTGAGGACACGCCACTTATTTCTGTATGTTGTTTAATTTTAGGTAATTTTAATATTTGAGCTGCCTCTTCAGACAAAATTGTGCTCTGTGAACCATTATCAATTAGGGCTCTTAGAGTCTTATATCCTCCATTTGTGGCCAACAGTGTGGGTTGAGCCGTTATACAAGTATTAACTCTCTCCTGTATTTCTTCAAAATGGAGTAGAGTATGGTGTCCTTTACTGCACAATGAACAGACCATCTCATTAGTGCATTCTTTATTGCTTGGATGGTTCAAGCATCGTGTGCACAGCTGCACTTTTTTGGCCGTTTCATACCTTTCCATAGGTGTCAAACCTTTAAATTTATAGCACTTATACGCTTTATGCCCGGCAACTTTGCAAATCGGACAGTTATTTTCAAAAACCCCATATGAAACCACTTTTTGCGGGTTTTTCTCTTCTTTCCTCATGGAACTTAGCGAACAATATCTTTGCTCCAAGTATTCCATGACATCAGAAAGCATTTGTATCTGCCTTGTTTTTCTAATCTGACTCTCATACAATTGTAGAGCCTCTCTATCAAATTTCCTAAGTATGAGTTGTGCGAATATTACGTCAACTTCATCGGACAAATTTGCTTTTGTTTTAATTAAGTGCACTGACTCATTAACTATGTCAATCACTCCTTTTACACTCTTGGCGGATTCATTGTTGATCATCGGTAGATCAACGATCCGACTTAATTGTTCGGAAAATACCCTCCGATTATTTTCATACCGCTTGGTCAACAGTTCCCAAGCGTCATTATAACTGTCAGCTGAACCTGACAATAAATGAGCTACCATGCTCCTCGCTTCGCCCTTTAACGCGGATTTCAAATAATTAAACTTAAGAGTAGGACTCAGATCCTCTCTTTTTTCAATCAATTCCCCAAACAATTCCACAAACAGGTCCCATTCTCTAGGTTCTCCAGAAAATGTGGGTACCTGAATTTTCGGCAACACCGGTAATTCGCTTCTCACGGCTACATTCTCAGTTTTAACATTTTCCTTGCTACTCATTTTCATTTCTAGCATTGACAATGAATTCTGGACATCAAATTGTAAATCATCCGTAATATTCTTAAATTTTGCATCACTTGTTAATACTTGACATGCCTGTACTTTCTCCCATAAATAGTTAATTTTATTAATATATAATATCCATGTCCCATTGCCTGTTGACTTCAACTCTACTACCTCCAAATATTCCTGGGGCTGTCGGACTCTATCCATAAATATCTCCTGGTTAACCTTAGGGTTTTCATTACTGGAGGTCGCCTTCCCGCGCGACTCTCCTATGCTATCATCAAATATCTCTGACATGTTTGCCTCCGCTTCAACGCACACCGACTTACTAGTGCGTGGTTTTTCTGCCTCTCCTATGGCTATAATTTTGGCAACTATCGTTAATGCTTCTTCATGTATTTTATTTCTGAAATAATCATGATCGAAATTTGGAGCAGTTTGGATCAATTTTTTGTTATTAGGTATCCATTGATTCCTTATCTGTTTTACTTCCTCTACAACTTTGCTAGTTATGTTTGTAGGATCTAGTGCTTCTAACTGCCTCAACCTGGTATGTAACTCTGCCTGCTTCTCCAACATTTTTGCAGCCTTATTAGTGAACATTTTAACTTATGCGTATATTAGGATACCGAAATAAGTATATAATAATAATAAAAATAGGTTGATGTAATTATAACTATTTTAATTTATATCTTATCTGATGCTCCTGTTCGCTGCTGCTTGTCCGCCAATGGGTAGAGTTCGCCGTTTTTTCTTTTACTGTGTCGTTGCTCAGCTGCTGTTGTCCAGGGCCTATGGGCTCAGGCGGTACCAATGCCGGTCATCGCACCAGACTTCCTTATATTGGCAGTGTACGTTCTCCAGCAACCCAGGCCACTCTTTGGGGCACTCTATCAATCTCCTTGGCAGGACTTCTCTTACGTCTTGAGGGCGCCTGCCACCGTCCTTCTCTCGTCTCTGCAACTCTAAGTAGTTGCCTTGCTGCTGTTGGTAGTTGCCAATTTGCAACTACATATAGTGTATATATACACTAGTTCACTTTTTTCGATATTAGGGCTTCGAATACGCCACACACCAACTATATATTTTTATATTTTTTTACCGCTGCCGAAATTATTGCAGTTGCTCGACTAGCCAAACTGCCTTTAAATACTCGGTCTCACGCACTTTTTATTTATTAAGCAATATTTTGCTTTTATATTATACTCTGTCTCTTACCACTGGTGGGGGAAAACAAGAGTTTTTTATTTTGCTACCTTTAGCTGATCTTAGCATTTACACTTGCATAAGAATCCATAGGTCGCTGGTTCATATCCGGCTCGAAGGACCAAAATGAATAGGGATTCCGGGCGAAGCAAAGAATAACCCGATCTTCATTCGTTGAATTCAAAACATGAACTGATTTTATTTAAAAAAGTGTTGTGTATATAAATGATTTCTTAAACTCTAGGAGGCGACATTTGTTCTTAAAAATGCTTATTCTAATGTTTATATTTCATGCTCCGCGTTGGTTACTTGATACCGCGCCGCTGTTATAATCTTAAGTGTTTTCCACAGAGTGTGGATGCATGTTTTGTTTGGTATTAAGCAATAATTGTCATATGAATTTTTATGACTTATTTTGTTTATGGTTTTGTTTCTTTTTGTATATTTCTTTGGTCAATCTGATTTGGTGAAGCCAATTCAGATGAACACGATGTTTAATCTTAAACATAAGCTGTATCTGGAGCAAGCCTAGAGATAAATAATTGTTTGCGATGAGGCACTACAGTTAGTGGAGGCGGAGGAGCATTGGGATCCGCAAGTGATTGAGAGCCAGCATGATCCTGTGATTGATCAGAGTTCCCGTGAGGGATAGATTGAGGTACACCAGGGCTTGTAATGGGTACTTCAATCTGAAAAGAAGAACATAAAGAGGGACAAGAAGATGGTGTAGGCGAAAGTAAAATGGGAAACGATGTAATAGAGAGTGCTGGCGACTGCTTACGAGGCAACTCAAGGGTACATTTTTTGGGTAACTTCTCAGAAGGTGGATTAAACTTAAATTGCGACAATAAATGTACGCTAGATTCACACTCGTTAGACAGCTGTTTGGCCAGTTTGTTTAAAGAAAGAAACTTTAAACGAAGATCCCTATACATACGGCTAAAATCAAGCTGCTGGCTGGCACAAGATGGGCAAGTCCAGCGCATTAAGCCAAGCTCAGGCTTAGACACAGACAAACCAGAAAATTTGTCGTAGTCGCGGCCATTGAAGCCAGCACATTTTAAGTGAATAAGATTATCGCAGAGCCAACACGATATTGCTCTATACTGATCATCAAAACGATCAGAATGCTTGCAAGTAGGTAGACAACAAGCCATTGGAACTCCAAAAGGAACACAAGGCAAAAATATATACAAAATTTAAAATTTAAATACAAAGCACTAAGATAATTATCGATATAAAATCAATAAATACAAATAAAACAAAGAGACAGCTAGAGTACACAGCACAAGAAAGAGTGCAAGAACAGTTATAAGCCAAGCTTTGAGAGGCGGCGTTACAAAAGTAATTACGCGGCAGAGAAGCTGAGCACAAGCACAATGAAGAGAGAACAACAAAAATAAAATAATAAAAAAAACACTAGCACTGATGGTATGATCGGAGCGGTGAGGGGAGCAACTACAGAAGCAATGACGAGAGAGAAAAGGGGAAAAAAATATATATATATAAAATGCACCAAACATTAATCACGAAAAAAAACTAGTTAATTTGGCAAATTCTGCAAATAAATCACTCGGGTCTCAAGCAAACCACACCAACGAAAAAGTAAACAGACTAAGCACAATTAAAAATTGAGAGAAAACAATAAATATTGATAAAAACTCAGGAGCTATGAAAAAACACGACCGTCACGTCAGAGAGCAGAAGCTTGCACAGTGTGTCATTTGTGCAGTTTTTGGTAAGTCTGAATAATGCCTCATTTTATAGTCGAATTTATGTTGTGAGATCCTAGTTTTTAATTTTAATTTGGTCGTCCCTATATATATATCTTATTATATAATATGTTTCCTTGTCCATTGCATACAATTTTGTGTATAACATTAGTTCTATTGGTTCTCCGGAACTACAAGTGTGTATTGCGTCGAAGACCCGTGCACGTACTACTGACCTGACCTAATCCGTTCCTACCTCCGTTGCTCTCTCATGACCGTTGCTACAAAGTCGTTTACTGCAGTCCAGATTTCCGCGTCCTTTATCATTCTTCTTACCAGGTTGGAAGGTGTGGCCCCCTCACCTAGTATGGAGTTTAGGGATCTTCTTTCAGCGACGAGGGCTGCTTCTTTCAGTAATCACGACGGTCAAACCTTTGGCCCAGATAGGTGCTGCATACAGAGCCGCAGAATTGACGACGTTTGTTAGCAGCATCCTGTGTATACCATTACTCTTAGGTACTTGATAGGCCTTTTTGAGGTAATCTCCGAATCGCCAACTCCTTTTTTACCAGCTCCACCTTTTTGCGGCTGCTCACAAGCACCGCTTTGGTCTTGTGGGGTGCTAACGCAAAGCCTGCTATCGACAGCCAGTTGCCAACTTTACAAATAGCTCTGTTGCATTGGTCTTCTACTGCTTGGATCTCCGCCACCACGAGTGCTACGTTATCCACGAATCCGATTATGTGCGTATCGGGGTCAAACTCTTGTCGTAGAATGCCATCACACATCACATTCCATAACCGAGAACGGATCCCTGTGGAACTCCAGCTGATGCTACCTTCTCCATGACACCGTCATCTGTATGGTACCGGATTCGTCTGTCCGTGAAGAAACTACGTACACCATTGATTAGGTATTCAGGGACTCCAAAACCCAGTAAGCCGTCTATTATCCGGCCCCACCACCAGGCAGTATTTTTTGGAGCAGCCCTCCATCTGCTCCCGTCCGCGACGATGTCTACCACTTTGTGGATGGTATCTATAGTAGATCTCGCTCCCCATATCCATATTGTTGATCTGATATGTCGCCCCCGGCAGCTATGGCTTTGTTGAGACGTACGCTGATGAAGTATTCAAGAATGAAGTACAGAATGTGGCTGGGTAAAGTTTGGCGGCTAGCTTTATCGCTTTATTCGGATTACGATCAGGTCCTGGGGCTTTGTTCATTTTATGTCTGCTTATAGCTTGAACTGAAACTGAAACTGAAGACTCGTCGAACATCTGGAAAGGCTCGTTAGATTGCTGCGTCTGATTGGCCATCTTCATGATGGTGGGAAATAGGGCATCGACTTTATTTCGCACCAGAATTTTGTCAGTTGGGGGCGGTGTTCTGTTCGCATGCAGGCGCTTCATAATAATTTGGTATGCTTTACTTCACGGGTCCTGTTCGGCAGTATCGCATAGCGACAGAAAACATTCCCGCTTACAGCATCTTGCAAGTTGCAGGCAGAGCAAGTCCGCTGACTTTCTAGCCTGCTGGTACAGCCTCCTGGCGCGGTGACATGCCCGACGTGATTCGTCGATTTGAACATTCCACCAGCACACTGGGGCATGGTGGTGTTTGTACTGTTGTGGTGTTTGTACAAGTTGTCATGTTTGCCTCGCACGTGTCAGTTGGTGGCGTTCAAGCGTTGACATAATGAAGTCAACAGTCTCTTGTATCCTGGCGGTGCTTACTCGACTTAGCACGCTGCAGAAATTGTGTACGTCTAGACTCTCCGTCTTATAAGCCTTTCGTAGAGTGGGCTGACTAGGTGGGGCTTGACCGGGGCCACCCACATCATACACTAAAGCTTTATGGTCGCTTGCGGTATATTTGTTGCAAATTCTCCAGTTGGCTGTTCTGGCGATCGATACACTCACGAAAGTCAAGTCAACAATCGACTCAACTCCGGCCCTTCTGTATATTATATTCCCACATTGAGCAACTCGATGTCTGGTGATGCAAAGCACTCCAGAGGCATACGGCCGCGCAAGTCAGTGCGACTACTGCCCCAATCTATGGCCCAGGCATTAACAGTCTTCTCAGATGACGATTTGCCGGCGATCTCTGGCACCGCTAACCTGCCAAAAGACAGGCTGGGAGCTAGGTAGCAGCTTTACTGCTAGTTGTTACCTACCCTTGCTCTAACAAAGCCCTTTGAGGAATATATATCATCTAAACCCAGTGTGCTGGCTTCACATAGGAGCATCGCAGCCTTGCCGGTGGCGTCTGATGTCCTGTTGCCTGCTCTTTATGCTTGTAGAGTTCGCTGAAAAAAGCGATTTCTATAAGCACTTCTCTCACGGGTTGGGTAAGCAAATCCTGAGCTGCGATACAGTGATTCAGGTTGAGCTGGATAAAAAGGTCGTCTCTGTAGCTCTGACCGCTATTAGGCTCCATCAAGCTTGTTCTTGAGCTTCTTGGCTCCCACTAGTTGCCAGTCGTTGGCCTTATCTGCCTCAATAGTTCGGATACTCCTGGGGGCTTCTGTTTGAGGTATGCTCAGGTTTGTGTGCTATTAATATTTGATCTTTGTCATAACATTCCGAATGTGATGGTGTTTCTAACAATTTAGGTACATGTGACAGATAAGTAGGTCTTTCCATTTTTGGTTTTGTTAATAAATAATTGATGCCTATACCATGCAACCATAGGGTCGCCCAAATGTAACAGGCAGAAGGAAACATTTCCGATCCCATAAAGTATATATATTCTTGATCGGGATCAACAGCGGAGTCGAGATAGCCATGTTCATCCGTCCGACCGTCCGTATGACTACGTAGATCTCGGAGACTAAAAAATAAATTCGCTCTTGACAGCCCAATGTATTGATTCTGTTCTTTGTTGAAAGCAATAATGGGAATTTTAATGTTCATAATAACAATTCCATGAGTTCAAAGTGCTGGAATGGGTAACAGGTTATACTGCACCTCGCACTGCCTGCGTTGCCACTAATGGAAACGTGACTTTAAATATCACATGACTGTTTGCAATTATGCCGATTATGCTGGTGATAGGAGTAACGGGCTTATATTGCTGTGATGGGCATTTCTAAATACTCGGGGAATTTTCGGTTTGAAGTCTTGCAAATTCCCTGCAGTTTGCGTGATATACCATTGCAATCAATGCCTTTACCGCATTGTCCTGGGCCTTGGTTATATCTTCAGGTCGGCCCAATATGGTTCAAGATCAGAAAATGCCACGATAGTCCAGTCAGACGTTGCCATTCTTTCTGTGTCAATACTTTCGTAGTATATGCCTGGTTTGGAGTTGAATCGAGTAATGTTGGTCCTTTGAGCAAATGCTATAGGAAGGAACAACAGCATTAGGCAGATCGTTATTGCCAATGGTGGCAGACCGGCTGACAAACGTCTTTTTGTCTTAGGTTCTGCAGTGTCCTCGATACCAGGGTCTTCTTGGGCATTAGTTTCTGTGTCATTGGCTTCGATTTTGCGTTTTATTTTACCACCGGATCATTATACGGCAAGAGATATGGATTCCTTGTTTCGTTGATACTGGTGCTTGTTGTAGCCGCGTTGCTACTCTTATGATTGAATGTTCATCCAGTTCATCCAGCCACCGTGCTTTTGCGATCCAATTGTTGATCAGGTCGTTTTTTAAGTGCCGTAATTCATATGCAAATCCTGTTTCTTGAATTTGATGATTATTCTTCGTGCATGATCCAACTCTTCCAACTCTAACTCAGTCGTTGGTTTCCTGTTCTGCTTGTGACAAAACCGTAGCACATACGCCACTATTCGCTGTAGCCGGTAAAACGAATTTCTGTGATTTACCGTATATATCCATTCACTCTTGTTGTTTGCCGTGGCAGTCACCATGCTGAATACCTTGGTTTTCTTCTCAGCGGTATCAATTGGTGCTCTGTAGGCTTAAATGGTGCTGGCCAGCCACGTTGTGGTCCATGCAAAAATAGTGGCCCATATAACCATAATGTATGCCTTGAGACAGAACATCAGCTGCGTTGAGCGCTGATGACACATGACGCCATTGCCTTGGATGTGATACCGCATGTATTTTGGTCAACCCATTAGCCACAAACGTGTGGAAATGTGATGCCCGTGAATTAATCCAAGAGAGTACTACTGTTGAGTCTGACCAGAGAAATGATTCCACACCTTCTGATCCGAATTGGAGATCCTGTCGAACTCTATCCGTGAGTTCAGCTCCAAGTACAGCTGCACATAGTTCCAGCCGGGGCAGTGTCTGTTTTTCCAGGGGAGCCACTCTCGACTTGGCGCACAACAATCTGACCGAAATTTGGCCATTTTTATAGGTTGATCGGATATAAACTGCCTCTCCATACGCCTTTTTTGATGCATCAACAAATGTATGCAGTTTCTTCGTAGTGGGGACCTTGCCATCAAAAATATGCCTTGGAATTTTTATTTTGTTTAATGCCTGTACATCCTCTCGGTAAGCTTTCCATTGCTTCTCTAAATACGGTGACAGGTTACCATCCATCTCAATTCGTTCGGTAACAACATGTTGAAGAAACATTTTCGCTCTTACCACTACCGGTGAATAGGCCGAGAGGATCGAAGATTTGACCGACTTCAGATAGAACCACTCCTCTGGTTATTCCTTTTGTATGCATTTGAGCTTTTTCACATAATTGATCTTCTTTGGTTGCCCATATGATTTACAATGTTTTGACACTTGTTTGTTCCAGTGTGTCACCGAGATTGATGTCAGCAATCGTATCTTCCTTTGGAATTTCTTTTAGAATTTTACTGCTATTAGAACACCATTTTTGTAAGTTGAAGCCCTTAGGTTTCAGGATTTAGATTAGAAGCTCTTGTCTTATTTGCAGGGCTTCTGGTAAACTGTCTGCTCCTGTAAGACAATCATCACCATATAAGTAATTTTTGAATGCCAATAATCCAGACGAAAAATGTTCCATGTTTTTCAGTGCCAAATATTCCAAACACTTTGTCGCTAAATATGGGGCTGATGTAGTTCCATAAGTTGCCGTTTTTAAACGATAAAACTTTAGTTCTTGACTTGGATCCTCTCTCCACAGAATCATCCGATTGAATTGATCTTCAGGGTTTATCCAAACTTGACGATACATTTTTTCAATATCCTCAGTGAAGACATATTTGTGTCGTTCAGTGGTTTTTACTGATGACGTTTTGCATGATGCATTAAATACCACTCTTAGCTTGGTGGTGGTACTTTCTGGCTTTAGTACACATTGATGCGGTATAAAGTAATGGTTCTTGGGAATTTGCTGTACCATTACCTGTTTCGTATTCTGACATAAATTTCACATACTCCTTCGCTCATTCGCCGCTCTAACGACATGAATCTTCTTATGGCTACTTCGCGAGATTCTCCAAGGGATGAAGCCTTTTCAGCAAATCGAAGCTTTACAATTAGTCGATTGTCAGCCGCCGTATGTAGGTTATCGAGGAAGAATTTTTCACAATACTCTTCCTCTGAACTCCGGTACCTTTTTATTGGCTCTAGTGTGTCCAGCTGCCAGAGTCTTTCTAGAGATTCCTCTGGATTGGTAATGCCTACCATACATGTGATTGAAGCTGACGTTGACATATTAATTTTGCCAGCAACAATCCATCCAAACTCTGAATTTTGAAATGTTGGACGGTTTCGATTGCTCCGTCTTTTTTCTGATAGCAGTATAGCATAACGGTCATCAGCTCCCAACAGCATATCGATTTTTCCTGGTATATCAAATGTTAGGTCCCCTAATTGAATGTTGTATCTTGACCTCACAACCAAGCTAACTCGCGCCTAGCTTATCTGTGGTTGACCACTCACACCATTTATGTGCACATGAGTCTCGTAACGATAACTTCTTCACCAGTCTCTCTGAGACGAGATTTACTTGTGAGCTACTATCCAAGAGTGCCCGAAAATATCCTTTCCTTTCATTGATCCTTTTTACCAGTACCTGTCACCTTGGCCGGTGCCAACAGAGTGTATTTTCTGCCAATTCTATATGCGGACGCTGCAGAAGCAGATGTAGCCATTTGGTTGCCTGTTTCTAAATGCAACATTGTGTTATGATTTTTATTGCATTCGAAGCATCCCCTCCATAAGCAATTTTTTCCCAATGGTCTGGCTTGAAGCAATTGACACACAATTTGTGTCTCTGCATAAATTAAGCCGTTCTGCTGCGGACTTTATTTAAAACTTTTCACATTGGAAGAGTTTGTGCTTTGATTTCTCACAGAAAGCACACATGGTACGGTTTGTCCCAGATGCTGTTGCGCATGTCTTCCTTGGATTTAGTTTTTCAATGCTGCGATTTTCGTTTCTTGGTTTTCCAATCGCCTCTAATGTTAGGAAGCGCTGTTCCAAGAATGATAGGAAATCCTTTACTTCCTGCAGATCCCTTGTGTTTGAAAGAGATTGCTCATATAGTGCGTGGTTGAATCTATCCAATTTCCTTGTCATATGAAACATTATTTATTTATTTATATATTTATTTATTTATTTATTTACGTCAACTAACACAGCAATTGACGGAAAACCTTATGCTAAAAGACAGATAACAACTTATTGAAGAAGGTAGCTTAGCTTTATACACAACTAAACATCCCCGACCCGGTGGAGGTGTTTTATTTGCACAAGGTGCCCCGATTCACAGCCAATATGGTCAGCGATGAGTTGCAAGCAATCCAAGTCCAGTCCAAGTCCAGAATGTATTTAGCGGTTTCGTTGTAGATGCAGAATGAGGAAGATGAGGAGAGATTAGGTGAGAAAGGTTGTTAAAAGATTGGCAAAGAACACGAAAAGGTTCGTGAAGAGAGAAGTTAGTCAGACATCTACTAAGGTGAATAGGAAAAAAGTTTCTGGTCCGACGTGAGGGAACACAAGATGCAAGATGACAAGATGACATCAGCGTTGACTAGTTTATGGAGAAAGAGAATGCCAAATACGAGCCTACGGTTGTAAAGTGAAGGAAGATTAATAAGAAGAAGTCTGTCAGAATAAGAATGAAGGCGAAGACTCGGGTCCCAATTAAGACCGCGTAACGCGAAATTAAGGAATTGCTTCTGAACATCATATTGAGGGTTCCACACTGGCGAGCAATATTCTAAAGTAGGGTGAACTAACGAAGTGTATAAAACCTTTGTTTTATCATCAAATTCTTTGGCCCAACATTTAATGAAGCCAAGAAGACTGCATGCTCTATTGACAATTGAAGAAATATGAACATTAAATGAAAGTTTTGGGTCAAACATAACGCCTAAGTCTTTAAAGGATGGTACACAATCTAACAGAACAGACTTAATGGAGTAATTAGCTAGGAACGGAGACAAACGACTGAAAGTCATAAAAGAACACTTAGAGGCATTCAGGTGTAATTTATTAACGTGGCACCAATCACAGAACGCATCGAGATCAGATTGCAAGTACTGTTGGAAAGAAGGATCATTATAGGAATAACAAATCTTGACGTCATCCGCAAACATGAGCACGCGTGAGTGAACCAAGGCACAGGTAAATCATTTATAAACAGGGTAAATAACAGTGGGCCCAGAGGACTGCCATGTGGAACACCTGAGGTAACTCGAACAGTTTTGGATATTAAGGAACGAAAAGACACCTTTTGCGTCCTGCCAATAAGATACGATTTTAACCAAGCCAACAGTTTCGGGGAAAAGCCCATAATGTTAAGTTTCGTAAAAGCCTTACTAAAGTCAGTATAAATAAATTCAGTTTGACACTTTTTGCGGAAGCCATGGTGTACAAGGTTAGTCAATTCTAAAAGGTTGGTAAGCGACGAACGACCTTTCATGAAGTCATGCTGTCAAGGAGAAATAATGGATCTGGATAGGTGTTGAAGAAAAGACGTAATAATTTTCTCAAACAGCTCAGGTATTGCGGAAAGTTTGGCAATACCACGGTCTTTGAAAATATCCGATTTGTTGCCTTTTTTAAAAAGTGGAATAATAAAAGACTCCTTTCAAACATCAGTAAAGCTACAAGTCTCACTCGATATAAAGAATAACAGAGATTAAGGCTTAGATAGGGAAATCGAACACCTTAAACTGTGTTCGATTTCCCTGGGTATATTATCAGGCCCGGATACGAAGGAAGACTTCATAGATGATAAGCTACAGATAATACAGTCTTCAGTAATACTAGGAAAAAACATACAATTCAAATGTGGGATTGAGAAGGGATAGTATGTGGGATCCGAAGCAGTTGTAGAAAAAGTCGACTAAAAGAATTTAGCAAACAGATCTGCAATATCTGAATCATTATTAGTAGTCTGGTTATTAAGTCTGAAGGTGGAAGGTAGTACGTTAGAGCGTCATTTAGAATTAACAAAGTTGTAAAATGTTTTGGGGTTCTTATAGAATTCAACCTTAAAGCGAACAATATAAGTATTGTAGCATTAAGTATTTAAGAGACAAAATTGAGATTTTGCTACACAATAATTTGCAGTCAGGTCGCCAACCAGTTTTTTTAAATCTTTTAAAAAAATCTCGATTTAGTGTTACGTAGATTACACAGCCTACGTGTGAACCAGACCGGCGCACTGGAGACATTCACATAAGGAACGCATTTATCAATTAGAGAATTAAGAGCAGAGTAGAAAAAATTCACTGCACAATCCATATCACAGCACTCAAATAGAAATGACCAATCAAAAGAGGAAATAAGGTTGTTAGGAAGATTGAAATTTGTTTTACGAAAACATCTACGACGAGAATTTGCGATGTTATTAAATGAATTAGTAACGGAATTGTAAGAAATAGTAACTTCAATGGTAGGGTGATAAGGATCTTCAGGTTTCACAAGGGGCTGTGTTCGGGATACAGCACTAACAGTGGGATCAGAGACAAAAACAAGATAAAGGATTCTTTTAGAAGAGTTAAGGAAAGAATTCAACTGATATAGCGGACATTCAAGTAGGCAATCAAGAAAAACATGTTGAGATGAAGGAATTAAGAAAGATAGATTATCATCAACAAGCCAAGAAATATTAGGCAAGTTGAAATCACCTAAAACTATAAGGAAATCACGATCTTTAAGACGATTAAAAATAGTTTGCAAAGCATCAGCATGGTGCATGTAGGTCATGATATCTGAAGCTGGAGGAATATATGAATAAGAATTATATAAGCTAAAGTTGGAACATGTAACTTCGACGCAAATAAACTCAACACCTAAGGGCAGATCAATCGGCACGACACTTGAACACAGATTCGAGTTAACAGCAATGAGTACTCCACCGCCACGACGACCAACACGATCAAGCCTATAAGAAATAAAGTTATTAGAAAGAATTTCATTATCCAAAACAGAGGAGTTAAGCCAAGTTTCAGAGAAAGCTAATATGTCAGCCGAAAAGGTTTGGCTATCACAGAACAGGTTCGAGACCTTGGTAAGCAGTCCTCTTACATTTTGATAATGAATGCAAAGGCTAGAAGTTATTCGTTTTTTGAAGCAGAAGATAAATTAGGAAGGTGGACAGGCTACGGACGGGAGCCGTCTGGCCAAAAATTGGAGTCTACCATAGCTGAGAAATACTCATTTGGTACAGTAATTTTAAAAGAGGAAATTTCGTGAGTCCTAGAAAACTTAAACTTTTGAATTAAAACCTTAGCAGGGCATATATTAACAATGTAAGCTGCCACAGACGACTCAGAAGTATCTAGAGCAAGCCTAGAGATAAATAATTGTTTGCGATGAGGCACTACAGTTAGTGGAGGCGGAGGAGCATTGGGATCCGCAAGTGATTGAGAGCCAGCATGATCCTGTGATTGATCAGAGTTCCCGTGAGGGATAGATTGAGGTACACCAGGGCTTGTAATGGGTACTTCAATCTGAAAAGAAGAACATAAAGAGGGACAAGAAGATGGTGTAGGCGAAAGTAAAATGGGAAACGATGTAATAGAGAGTGCTGGCGACTGCTTACGAGGCAACTCAAGGGTACATTTCTTGGGTAACTTCTCAGAAGGTGGAACAAACTTAAATTGCGACAATAAATGTACGCTAGATTCACACTCGTTAGACAGCTGTTTGGCCAGTTTGTTTAAAGAAAGAAACTTTAAACGAAGATCCCTATACATACGGCTAAAATCAAGCTGCTGGCTGGCACAAGATGGGCAAGTCCAGCGCATTAAGCTAAGCTCAGGCTTAGAAACAGAGAAACCAGAAAATTTGTCATAGTCGCGGCCGTTAAGGCCAGCACATTTTAAGTGAATAAGATTATCGCAGAGCCAACACTGTATTGCTCTATACTGATCATCAAAACGATCAGAATGCTTGCAAGTAGGTAGACAACAAGCCATTGAAATGCCAAAAGAAACACAATATATAGAAATTTAAAATTTAAATTCACATTACTATGATAATTATCGATATAAAATAAATAAATACAAATAAAACAAAGAGACAGCTAGAGTGCACAGCACAAGAGAGAGTGCAAGAACAGTTATAAGCCAAGCTTTGAGAGGCTGCTTTACAAAAATAATTACGCGGGAGAGAAGCTGAGCACAAGCACAAAGAGGAGAGAACAAAAAAAATAAAAAAAAACACTAGCACTGATTGTATGATCGGGCGGTGAGGGGAGCAACTGCAGAAGCAATGACGAGAGAGAAAAGGAAAGAAAATATATAAAATGCACCAAACGCTAATCACGAAAAAAACTAATTAATTTGGCAAATTCTGCAAATAAAACACACGGATGTCAAGCAAACCACACCAACGAAGCACAATTAAGTATTGAGAGAAACAATGAATATTGATAAAAGCTATGCAAAAACACGACCGTCACATCAGAGAGCAGAAAAGCTAAACAGCATCTGACGATTCCATATTGACGCCTACATTTTTTTAAAGCTTGCAACGAATGGAAAATATTATCATACAAGTTCTGTATAGAAGCTGCGTCATATCCCACATTTGGCTGATCAATCAGCTTTGCCAGTATTGCTGTTACTAGGACTAGTTTATTATTAAATCCTTCCTGCAAGCACTGACCAAGCAGTGTTGTAATTGGCTTCTGCAAGTCCAGGCGCCGTAACAATCTCTCTGCTTCTCCAGAAAGATTTGATTTTAAGCACCACATTTATTCTATTGCGGATATATTGACTCATGAACCTTTTTAAAGGTGTCATGAAATTGTTGCCATTTCATTAATTGTTTGCCAAATGGTCCTTCCAATCCTCCACTGTCTTAGTTACAACCGCCTTAATTTTGCTGAAATAGTCCGATACAAAGTAGTCTTCTGTTGGCACGTTATTTAGTTTGTCTATTAGCTCCTGATGACTTTTCCAAAGGTCTCTCACATGTTTTCCGAGAGCTCAAGTTTCTCCTGAATTGCCTCTCCTCGTTCTGTCTGCTGCTTATCCATCCATGTTCTTTTATATTCTTATGTACCTGCCTTTTTAAGCTAGTACGTGACCCCATGGGAGTTTATTTAATTTGTCAAAGACAGGGAACGCTCCGACTCGTTCCTTAAATTGGTCAAAAGTAGCACCAATAAGAATAAGAAATGAATAGAAATCGCCTTTTTGTTTAGTTTTTAACAATAGTTAATTTTATTTCCAATATTCGTATTCTTTTATACTGATACACGCCACGACAGTGACACCAATTTTTTGAGTTTCTTTTATTTGTTAATAATTGCTGACTGATGCCAAACTATAGAACTCGTGCGTACACCTGGGTTACTGACCGAGTTAACTAGGTCAGAGATTGCTGACGCCACAGTTTTCATTTTTTTTTTTATGGGAATGTAACAAAGTTTAACAAACTTTATTTTACATAAAAATAACTTTTTATGATTTGGTCGCCCAAATTTTTATTCAATGGGTATGCAATGCTACCCCGTTATTTAACAAAGGTAGAGATGGGGGCCAAAAAAACAGCGATGCACACCCAATGTAGCTACAATCTTACTAAGAATAATGCATTTCTTTTATAGTAAAAATAGAGAGCTCACCAGCGCATAGTTCGACATAGAGTTAGGTCAGCATAATACGTCCTTATTAATAATAGCTAACCATAGCAGCTTAATTAAGTAGGTCTTTATTGTTAACTGCTGACCATATCAGATCTACTTCTGTTTTTACTTATTATTTACCGCTCGTGCTCTCTTATGAACAAGCAGAAAAATTAAGAAAGAGAAGAAGCCTGAACAGAAAAAATAAAACATACGGAACATAAGCTCACTCTCCATTACCGAAGCATTTCAGTTCTCTCGACCTTACAAATGGACCATCTTGACAGTAAATTGCCCTCGATTCTCAGTAGATTTTAAATTATACACTGATCGGGCATTGTTCCCTCTGGGCCGAAGTCAGACACGTAATTATCATGTGGCTTCTGCCAGAGCCAGGTGACTTGGGGGCCTTCAATATCTCGTATTACATATTTTTATGTATTACATAGGGACCGCGGTATCGCTTAATGAGTTTTTTACTTGTGCTTACCGTCGTGTCCTCATTCTTTATAACCACAAAATCGCCCACGCTATGTGACGCCCACAAACTTCATGAGCACTAGTTCTTACTGCTGAATAAAGCTTAACGATCTTTATGATTGCATCAATAACAACAAGCAGGAACTTCTTTTTCCATTGCACCGATGGCAGTTTTGGAATACTATGCAAGGTAGCGTTATTGTTTTGTGGGGAGCTCGAGTAATAAATAAAATTCAGGCAGTATTTAATAAAGTTGACATAAGACCGGATGTAACGGAACCAATAATGTTCTTTATTTTGGAGCAACACTTTTCCGTCGCTAAATGGCCTAACTTCTCATGCACTACCCGAATGCTACAATTAATCATTTCAGAAGGAACATAAATCTTGTACTCTACTCTATCTTGGAGCTCAAAATTAAGGACCTCGCCTTTCTCTAAACGTGAATGCAACTTTGTGATACCGTTTCAACTGAGGTTGGAGGTCTAAATTTAATTCGTCGACATAAGCGACAGTTTCTAATCAAGTCAAATAATATACATGAGGCATAGGGTATAGACGATCGCTGATGTTTCCAGTTCATAGCTATGCAACTTGGACTCAGCAGTGGAAGCAGTTTTGGAAAAGTAGAACACTGGGTGAAATTTTTTATGTGTGCTGGCTTGGGGGTGATGGCCGAAGAACTGATCAAATACCCTAAATATTCAAGTTCTCGATAGCCGAAACGACACTTCGACAACTTCAGACGCAACCCGTTTATGCGCAGCGTATAAAAGGTTTCCCTAATCACACTCCTCAAAGTTATGGGAAGCAATCAGAATGTCGTCTATGTAAATGACCAACAGTCTTTGATCAATGAGCTTCCTCAGAACTGAATAGACAAGTTGGGCAACAATGGGGGGTAACAAATGCTGTTATTAGAATCAGAAAACCGTTTTTTAAACCGACCACCGGAAAGAAGGATTTCCCACCCAGATGTTCGATGCAGTCGTTTAGCAACGGAATTAGGAAATCAATCTACTTTTCGAATATTTACAGTAAAATTTATACAACTTCATATTCGCTTTACAGAGAAAATCTCTGCCTAAAATCATAGGTAGATTACGCACTGTTCGGCAGGATGTGGAATGTATAAAAAATCATTGCTTTGAGGATACGCACGCAGCAGTGAAGCTCTCCCAGTGAAATCAGCAAATTATTTCCCAAGCCACGATAATTAAGTTGAGTTGTTTTTAGCACATAGACTGGAGGCACTTCAGATTCACGACCATTTGCAGTATTCTGGCATCAGGGATAACAGCAGCAGCCATTCGGGATGGGCAGTTTTGGTATACATGCCCCAAAACCCCGCACGTGAAGCAGGATTTCGGTGAACGCATCGGCTTAAGGCATTGGCTTTTATAATGCCCGAATTTCGAACAATTGAAGCATCTGACTTCAGTTGCGGAGGGATAGACGTTATCGATTTAGTCGTCGCACAGGCAGCGTTGATTTTGGGGACGAGACCCGTTGCGCCAGCTGGCCGACGGAAGCTTACGTCGCACAGTGGGGCCCTTTGGCATTTTACATTCCAAAATCATTGCTTCTAAACCAATAAAGCGATTTTAAAAATTTAAAAAGCATACGATAAAGAATAAGCTTGAATGAATGTTTGTCAAAAGAGCTGGGTTTTCGTGGTGCTGTAATATTCAAGGTCAAAGTCAGAAAATATTTCCAAGCATGTTTTTCCTTTGAAAACGGAGCGAAAACCGGTTTTTTTCAATCACAAATGGAATTTTTCATTGTTTTAAACTACTATGTAACATTTTTTAATGTTTTAATTTGATTTTTTAACATAATTACAAAAAGAAAATAATAAAAATTTTTTAATTTTTTTTTTAGGTTAATTTTGAAAATTTGCTTTTGATGGCTGATTTTCTTCAAAATAATTTTCAATATTTACATCAATATCTAATAAACTCAACATTTCGGAAGTATAGTTTTTATTTTCCAAATCCCTTCGTGATCGCATTTGTCTCAGTGATGCAATAAGTGGGTCCGAAGAGGCTGCTAGCATGTTAAAAAGGTCTTCATTTTGTCCAACACGAGAAGTTTTTAATGTATTAGTATATCTGAACCTTTTGTAGTCCTTGTTTTTACATTCCTGTGCTTCTTCGGATAGCTCTCCAATTGGTAAACACTGATATTCTATTAAATCCTTTCCGTGAGCCAAAATCCTATGTACCGTTGGGGTAAGTTTTTTTTGCGAACAATTAGCTCTTTATGTTATATTTTTTGACTTAACTAGGTAGAATAAAAAATCGGTATTACCCTTTTTGTATTAATTAGGTAAAAGACTTAATATTTACATCCAATTAGGTAAACGGAAATAAAAACGAGTAACCTACAAGTAGGACAAATTTTTCATCAACTTAAATAACGTTTACCTGTCTTGACAGTTTTTCCAAAGCAGGTAATTAGCAATTTAACATTGTAGAAAGGCACATATATAAACAGGTAGTATTTGCAAAATTGCATTATGCAATGTTATCATTTAAATACACAGAACCTACAGGCCAATACGCATGCGCTCTTCTTCTTCCTTATACCTGCAGCGCATTTTTAGGCGAGGTTGCCTTAGTTTTATGGCTTACGCATCGGTGTCACAGGTCTGCCCATATTGGGACCATATACATCTAGGTGATACTTGTTAGTTGTATACCACCAAAGTTCAAAAAATGCCAAAATTTAGTACATTTTTTAAGCGCTTCTAGTTCAATAACGATTTAAGTAATTATTTATTATAATTTATGAAATATGATATTAATAAAGAACATACTTTTCAGATAAATCCAAAAAATCCAAGATCGATTGTTGAAATCGCCCAATATTCAGTTTTACTAAAAATGCCTCAACTTTGGGCACCTATAGCACCCATGAATCTCAACCGATTTAAAAAATTTTTGGATTCCCTTTTTTTGGAGTATTCCCTATCGACTGCATATATAATTTTAGCCAAACGCGATCATGAAAAAACTGATTTTTGAACGCTATCCGAGCAGAGGCCCAACTGTGCGTCGTCGCTCTTATCTCTCCAGCTGCATCTGTAATTCACCTATGGTGTTGCCGGCATATAGCAAGAAGAAGAATAATCTTGAAGCCCATTAATGATCATGTCCACCAATTCAAGCTCAAAAATTGGCGCCTGCATCGCAATATCTTGCATTTCGACCGTATATCGGAGGCAAAAAACGCATTCAGGTTCAAAAAGCGGTTGCGAAGCAAGTTATACACATCTTCAGTGGTACGGGCACGACCAAACTTCAGAGGCCAAGCAGCTTTCAACTCCGCATAATTTGTAATCGAAATTGTGGGCAAAAATACGGCAGCTGTACCCTCAACCATCCGACGGCAGACGATCCAGCGTAGCCGTTCAGCAAAATATAGCTTTATATACCCTTGCAACTTTATACATACCAAATTTCTTTGACTTTAATTGTGGTTAAAAAATACAACAAGAGTCACAGTTTTTTACCGATCGTTCCTATGGGAGATATATGATATAGTCATCCGATCTTAATCAAATTTGACACAGTCGTTTACAAGTGTAATAAACTCACTAATATTAAATATTATTTCACGACAGTACCTCAAAAAATAACGAAGTTATTGAGAAAAGTCACTGTTCGTGACTTTGCCGTTTGTATGGGAGCTATATGATATAGTGGTCCGATCCAACTGAATCCGAGATATACAACCCCTGCAGTATATACAAGCCTACATGCAAAATTTCAAATAAATATACCAAAATAAATATACCCTTTTTGCAAGGGTATAAAATGCATCTTCGAGGTCTTAAAACCATTTGTGGATATATGTAGAAGGCATTTTCTGCTGAAAAACGAGAAACCATATCCTCTATCAGTTTTTTGCTTACACTCAACGTGTGCGGTCGACACAAAATCATATTCAATTGATTATCATCTTTTTCCCTCTTCATTAAAACATACGGTTCTTGAGCTAAAAATAGCACGCCCGATCAGTGTTCTTGCTTAGCAAAGACCCAAAAACAACAATAAAACGTCGTAGATTCTCGTCTGGCGATGCTAATGCACCAGCCAACTGTAAAATGCCTCGCACTAGAAGCAGTTCTTTGAACAATTTTTTTAACAAACAATTACACAAATTACTTTCGTCCACTACAGACTATAGAAGACGAAATTATTACCAGCCCTCTTGAGCTCGTGGCTACAGTAAAATTACCACCAATAACTGTCATCGAACAAACATCTAAGTTTGTTCACGATCTTCTTGCCAATAATTTAATCACTGATTATTTTATAAAAACGATCTCAATTGGACATAAAATATACTTTACATCGGAAACTGGCTTTAATCTAACTTGCAAGAAACTAAAGGAACAAAAATGTGAATTCTTTTCCTATGAGACAAAACATACCAAGCCCTATAAGGCAGTGCTCTCTGGACTGGACAAACTACCCTGCGAAGAAATTCAATCCATGCTTGTAAATCTTGGCCTCGCTTGTACTAACGTAAAGCTTATCGAAAAAACTACTAGAAACGGATATAAACTGATCCTGTACATAGTTTATTTCTCTCCCAGCTGCATAACCTTGAAACAGCTACATGAAGATTACTGTTACATAAGCCACACCAAAGTTCGTTGCACAGTGGTTGCGCCCATAGGCCAAAAATCAAAAAATCCTTCGCAACCAATTTTGACAAAACCCAAACGAATTTTCTCGTAAATGTCCAAACTTCTTAATGGCAACCCTTTTTTTTTTTTATTTTAACCGGTATTTTCTAGAAATACCATTGAAATCCCGAACACGTGTTCATTTTCGCACAGCTGATGCGCTCAGTAAGCTTTTTTCTCTTTAGCGTTGCATTTCAAAGTGGTCAGACGTCATCTTAAGTGGTCCAGATTAATTTTTTTAGAATGGATTTTGAAGTACAAGGTATTTACTCTAATTTCTAATGTAAATAACTAATCAACTAATCAAATTGTTATTGTGAAATTAATTTATTTGATTTAATATTTTTATGTGTGTTTTTAAGCGTCTTTTTTATGTTTAGGTGGAGTTTGTTTAGTTTTTAACAATAGTTAATTTTATTTCCAATATTCGTATTCTTTTATACTGATACACGCCACGACAGTGACACCAATTTTTTGAGTTTCTTTTATTTGTTAATAATTGCTGACTGATGCCAAACTATAGAACTCGTGCGTACACCTGGGTTACTGACCGAGTTAACTAGGTCAGAGATTGCTGACGCCACAGTTTTTATTTTTTTTTTTTTTATGGGAATGTAACAAAGTTTAACAAACTTTATTTTACATAAAAATAACTTTTTATGATTTGGTCGCCCAAATTTTTATTCAATGGGTATGCAATGCTACCCCGTTATTTAACAAAGGTAGAGATGGGGGCCAAAAAAACAGCGATGCACACCCAATGTAGCTACAATCTTACTAAGAATAATGCATTTCTTTTATAGTAAAAATAGAGAGCTCACCAGCGCATAGTTCGACATAGAGTTAGGTCAGCATAATACGTCCTTATTAATAATAGCTAACCGTAGCAGCTTAATTAAGTAGGTCTTTATTGTTAACTGCTGACCATATCAGATCTACTTCTGTTTTTACTTATTATTTACCGCTCGTGCTCTCTTATGAACAAGCAGAAAAATTAAGAAAGAGAAGAAGCCTGAACAGAAAAAATAAAACATACGGAACATAAGCTCACTCTCCATTACCGAAGCATTTCAGTTCTCTCGACCTTACAAATGGACCATCTTGACAGTAAATTGCCATCGATTCTCAGTAGATTTTAAATTATACACTGATCGGGCATTGTTCCCTCTGGGCCGAAGTCAGACACGTAATTATCATGTGGCTTCTGCCAGAGCCAGGTGACTTGGGGGCCTTCAATATCTCGTATTACATATTTTTTATGTATTACATAGGGACCGCGGTATCGCTTAATGAGTTTTTTACTTGTGCTTACCGTCGTGTCCTCATTCTTTATAACCACAAAATCGCCCACGCTATGTGACGCCCACAAACTTCATGAGCACTAGTTCTTACTGCTGAATAAAGCTTAACGATCTTTATGATTGCATCAATAACAACAAGCAGGAACTTCTTTTTCCATTGCACCGATGGCAGTTTTGGAATACTATGCAAGGTAGCGTTATTGTTTTGTGGGGAGCTCGAGTAATAAATAAAATTCAGGCAGTATTTAATAAAGTTGACATAAGACCGGATGTAACGGAACCAATAATGTTCTTTATTTTGGAGCAACACTTTTCCGTCGCTAAATGGCCTAACTTCTCATGCACTACCCGAATGCTACAATTAATCATTTCAGAAGGAACATAAATCTTGTACTCTACTCTATCTTGGAGCTCAAAATTAAGGACCTCGCCTTTCTCTAAACGTGAATGCAACTTTGTGATACCGTTTCAACTGAGGTTGGAGGTCTAAATTTAATTCGTCGACATAAGCGACAGTTTCTAATCAAGTCAAATAATATACATGAGGCATAGGGTATAGACGATCGCTGATGTTTCCAGTTCATAGCTATGCAACTTGGACTCAGCAGTGGAAGCAGTTTTGGAAAAGTAGAACACTGGGTGAAATTTTTTATGTGTGCTGGCTTGGGGGTGATGGCCGAAGAACTGATCAAATACCCTAAATATTCAAGTTCTCGATAGCCGAAACGACACTTCGACAACTTCAGACGCAACCCGTTTATGCGCAGCGTATAAAAGGTTTCCCTAATCACACTCCTCAAAGTTATGGGAAGCAATCAGAATGTCGTCTATGTAAATGACCAACAGTCTTTGATCAATGAGCTTCCTCAGAACTGAATAGACAAGTTGGGCAACAATGGGGGGTAACAAATGCTGTTATTAGAATCAGAAAACCGTTTTTTAAACCGACCACCGGAAAGAAGGATTTCCCACCCAGATGTTCGATGCAGTCGTTTAGCAACGGAATTAGGAAATCAATCTACTTTTCGAATATTTACAGTAAAATTTATACAACTTCATATTCGCTTTACAGAGAAAATCTCTGCCTAAAATCATAGGTAGATTACGCACTGTTCGGCAGGATGTGGAATGTATAAAAAATCATTGCTTTGAGGATACGCACGCAGCAGTGAAGCTCTCCCAGTGAAATCAGCAAATTATTTCCCAAGCCACGATAATTAAGTTGAGTTGTTTTTAGCACATAGACTGGAGGCACTTCAGATTCACGACCATTTGCAGTATTCTGGCATCAGGGATAACAGCAGCAGCCATTCGGGATGGGCAGTTTTGGTATACATGCCCCAAAACCCCGCACGTGAAGCAGGATTTCGGTGAACGCATCGGCTTAAGGCATTGGCTTTTATAATGCCCGAATTTCGAACAATTGAAGCATCTGACTTCAGTTGCGGAGGGATAGACGTTATCGATTTAGTCGTCGCACAGGCAGCGTTGATTTTGGGGACGAGACCCGTTGCGCCAGCTGGCCGACGGAAGCTTACGTCGCACAGTGGGGCCCTTTGGCATTTTACATTCCAAAAATCATTGCTTCTAAACCAATAAAGCGATTTTAAAAATTTAAAAAGCATACGATAAAGAATAAGCTTGAATGAATGTTTGTCAAAAGTGCTGGGTGTTCGTGGTGCTGTAATATTCAAGTTCAAAGTCAAAAAATATTTCCAAAGTTGTTTTTCCTTTAAAATTTAAGCGAAACCCGGTTTTTTTTCAAGCACAAATGGAATTTATCATTGTTTTAAACTACTATGTAACATTTTTAAATGTTTTAATTTGATTTTTTAACATAATTACAAAAAGAAAAACAAAAAAATTTTTTATTTTTTTTAGGTTATTTTTGAAAATTTGCCATCAATACTGATTTTCTTCAAAATAATTTTCAATATTCACATCAATATCTAATAAACTCAATATTTCGGGAGTATAGTTGCTATTTTCAAAATCCTTTCGTGATCGCCCGTGTCTCAGTGAAGCAATAAGTGGGTCCGAAGAGGCTGCTAGCATGTTAAAAAGGTCTTTTGTCTAACACAGAAGTTTTTTAGTGTATTAGTATATCTGAACCTTTTGTAGTCCTTGTTTTTACATTCCTGTGCTTCTTCGAATAGCCCTCCAATTGGTAAACATTGATATTCTATTAAATCCTTTCCGTGAGCCAAAATCCTATGTACCGTTGGGGTAAGTTTTTTTGCGAACAATTAGCTCTTTATGTTATATTTTTTGACTTAACTAGGTAGAATAAAAAATCGGTATTACCCTTTTTGTATTAATTAGGTAAAAGACTTAATATTTACATCCAATTAGGTAAACGGAAATAAAAACGAGTAACCTACAAGTAGGACAAATTTTTCATCAACTTAAATAACGTTTACCTGTCTTGACAGTTTTTCCAAAGCAGGTAATTAGCAATTTAACATTGTAGAAAGGCACATATATAAACAGGTAGTATTTGCAAAATTGCATTATGCAATGTTATCATTTAAATACACAGAACCTACAGGCCAATACGCATGCGCTCTTCTTCTTCCTTATACCTGCAGCGCATTTTTTAGGCGAGGTTGCCTTAGTTTTATGGCTTACGCATCGGTGTCACAGGTCTGCGCATATTGGGACCATATACATCTAGGTGATACTTGTTAGTTGTATACCACCAAAGTTCAAAAAATGCCAAAATTTAGTACATTTTTTAAGCGCTTCTAGTTCAATAACGATTTAAGTAATTATTTATTATAATTTATGAAATATGATATTAATAAAGAACATACTTTTCAGATAAATCCAAAAAAATCCAAGATCGATTGTTGAAATCGCCCAATATTCAGTTTTACTAAAAATGCCTCAACTTTGGGCACCTATAGCACCCATGAATCTCAACCGATTTCAAAAATTTTTGGATTCCCTTTTTTTGGAGTATTCCCTATCGACTGCATATATAATTTTAGCCAAACGCGATCATGAAAAAACTGATTTTTGAACGCTATCCGAGCAGAGGCCCAACTGTGCGTCGTCGCTCTTATCTCTCCAGCTGCATCTGTAATTCACCTATGGTGTTGCCGGCATATAGCAAGAAGAAGAATAATCTTGAAGCCCATTAATGATCATGTCCACCAATTCAAGCTCAAAGATTGGCGCCTGCATCGCAATATCTTGCATTTCGACCGTATATCGGAGGCAAAAAACGCATTCAGGTTCAAAAAGCGGTTGCGAAGCAAGTTATACACATCTTCAGTGGTACGGGCACGACCAAACTTCAGAGGCCAAGCAGCTTTCAACTCCGCATAATTTGTAATCGAAATTGTGCGCAAAAATACGGCAGCTGTACCCTCAACCATCCGACGGCAGACGATCCAGCGTAGCCGTTCAGCAAAATATAGCTTTATATACCCTTGCAACTTTATACATACCAAATTTCTTTGACTTTAATTGTGGTTAAAAATACAACAAGAGTCACAGTTTTTTACCGATCGTTCCTATGGGAGATATATGATATAGTCATCCGATCTTAATCAAATTTGACACAGTCGTTTACAAGTGTAATAAACTCACTAATATTAAATATTATTTCACGACAGTACCTCAAAAAATAACGAAGTTATTGAGAAAAGTCACTGTTCGTGACTTTGCCGTTTGTATGGGAGCTATATGATATAGTGGTCCGATCCAACTGAATCCGAGATATACAACCCCTGCAGTATATACAAGCCTACATGCAAAATTTCAAATAAATATACCAAAATAAATATACCCTTTTTGCAAGGGTATAAAATGCATCTTCGAGGTCTTAAAACCATTTGTGGATATATGTAGAAGGCATTTTCTGCTGAAAAACGAGAAACCATATCCTCTATCAGTTTTTTGCTTACACTCAACGTGTGCGGTCGACACAAAATCATATTCAACTGATTATCATCTTTCTCCCTCTTCATTAAAACATACGGTTCTTGAGCTAAAAATAGCACGCCCGATCAGTGTTCTTGCTTAGCAAAGACCCAAAAACAACAATAAAACGTCGTAGATTCTCGTCTGGCGATGCTAATGCACCAGCCAACTGTAAAATGCCTCGCACTAGAAGCAGTTCTTTGAACAATTTTTTTAACAAACAATTACACAAATTACTTTCGTCCACTACAGACTATAGAAGACGAAATTATTACCAGCCCTCTTGAGCTCGTGGCTACAGTAAAATTACCACCAATAACTGTCATCGAACAAACATCTAAGTTTGTTCACGATCTTCTTGCCAATAATTTAATCACTGATTATTTTATAAAAACGATCTCAATTGGACATAAAATATACTTTACATCGGAAACTGGCTTTAATCTAACTTGCAAGAAACTAAAGGAACAAAAATGTGAATTCTTTTCCTATGAGACAAAACATACCAAGCCCTATAAGGCAGTGCTCTCTGGACTGGACAAACTACCCTGCGAAGAAATTCAATCCATGCTTGTAAATCTTGGCCTCGCTTGTACTAACGTAAAGCTTATCGAAAAAACTACTAGAAACGGATATAAACTGATCCTGTACATAGTTTATTTCTCTCCCAGCTGCATAACCTTGAAACAGCTACATGAAGATTACTGTTACATAAGCCACACCAAAGTTCGCCCATAGGCCAAAAATCAAAAAATCCTTCGCAACCAATTTTGACAAAACCCAAACGAATTTTCTCGTAAATGTCCAAACTTCTTAATGGCAACCCTTTTTTTTTTTATTTTAACCGGTATTTTCTAGAAATACCATTGAAATCCCGAACACGTGTTCATTTTCGCACAGCTGATGCGCTCAGTAAGCTTTTTTCTCTTTAGCGTTGCATTTCAAAGTGGTCAGACGTCATCTTAAGTGGTCCAGATTAATTTTTTTAGAATGGATTTTGAAGTACAAGGTATTTACTCTAATTTCTAATGTAAATAACTAATCAACTAATCAAATTGTTATTGTGAAATTAATTTATTTGATTTAATATTTTTATGTGTGTTTTTAAGCGTCTTTTTTATGTTTAGGTGGAGTTTGTTTAGTTTTTAACAATAGTTAATTTTATTTCCAATATTCGTATTCTTTTATACTGATACACGCCACGACAGTGACACCAATTTTTTGAGTTTCTTTTATTTGTTAATAATTGCTGACTGATGCCAAACTATAGAACTCGTGCGTACACCTGGGTTACTGACCGAGTTAACTAGGTCAGAGATTGCTGACGCCACAGTTTTTATTTTTTTTTTTTATGGGAATGTAACAAAGTTTAACAAACTTTATTTTACATAAAAATAACTTTTTATGATTTGGTCGCCCAAATTTTTATTCAATGGGTATGCAATGCTACCCCGTTATTTAACAAAGGTAGAGATGGGGGCCAAAAAAACAGCGATGCACACCCAATGTAGCTACAATCTTACTAAGAATAATGCATTTCTTTTATAGTAAAAATAGAGAGCTCACCAGCGCATAGTTCGACATAGAGTTAGGTCAGCATAATACGTCCTTATTAATAATAGCTAACCATAGCAGCTTAATTAAGTAGGTCTTTATTGTTAACTGCTGACCATATCAGATCTACTTCTGTTTTTACTTATTATTTACCGCTCGTGCTCTCTTATGAACAAGCAGAAAAATTAAGAAAGAGAAGAAGCCTGAACAGAAAAAAATAAAACATACGGAACATAAGCTCACTCTCCATTACCGAAGCATTTCAGTTCTCTCGACCTTACAAATGGACCATCTTGACAGTAAATTGCCCTCGATTCTCAGTAGATTTTAAATTATACACTGATCGGGCATTGTTCCCTCTGGGCCGAAGTCAGACACGTAATTATCATGTGGCTTCTGCCAGAGCCAGGTGACTTGGGGGCCTTCAATATCTCGTATTACATATTTTTTATGTATTACATAGGGACCGCGGTATCGCTTAATGAGTTTTTTACTTGTGCTTACCGTCGTGTCCTCATTCTTTATAACCACAAAATCGCCCACGCTATGTGACGCCCACAAACTTCATGAGCACTAGTTCTTACTGCTGAATAAAGCTTAACGATCTTTATGATTGCATCAATAACAACAAGCAGGAACTTCTTTTTCCATTGCACCGATGGCAGTTTTGGAATACTATGCAAGGTAGCGTTATTGTTTTGTGGGGAGCTCGAGTAATAAATAAAATTCAGGCAGTATTTAATAAAGTTGACATAAGACCGGATGTAACGGAACCAATAATGTTCTTTATTTTGGACCAACACTTTTCCGTCGCTAAATGGCCTAACTTCTCATGCACTACCCGAATGCTACAATTAATCATTTCAGAAGGAACATAAATCTTGTACTCTACTCTATCTTGGAGCTAAAAATTAAGGACCTCGCCTTTCTCTAAACGTGAATGCAACTTTGTGATACCGTTTCAACTGAGGTTGGAGGTCTAAATTTAATTCGTCGACATAAGCGACAGTTTCTAATCAAGTCAAATAATATACATGAGGCATAGGGTATAGACGATCGCTGATGTTTCCAGTTCATAGCTATGCAACTTGGACTCAGCAGTGGAAGCAGTTTTGGAAAAGTAGAACACTGGGTGAAATTTTTTATGTGTGCTGGCTTGGGGGTGATGGCCGAAGAACTGATCAAATACCCTAAATATTCAAGTTCTCGATAGCCGAAACGACACTTCGACAACTTCAGACGCAACCCGTTTATGCGCAGCGTATAAAAGGTTTCCCTAATCACACTCCTCAAAGTTATGGGAAGCAATCAGAATGTCGTCTATGTAAATGACCAACAGTCTTTGATCAATGAGCTTCCTCAGAACTGAATAGACAAGTTGGGCAACAATGGGGGGTAACAAATGCTGTTATTAGAATCAGAAAACCGTTTTTAAACCGACCACCGGAAAGAAGGATTTCCCACCCAGATGTTCGATGCAGTCGTTTAGCAACGGAATTAGGAAATCAATCTACTTTTCGAATATTTACAGTAAAATTTATACAACTTCATATTCGCTTTACAGAGAAAATCTCTGCCTAAAATCATAGGTAGATTACGCACTGTTCGGCAGGATGTGGAATGTATAAAAAATCATTGCTTTGAGGATACGCACGCAGCAGTGAAGCTCTCCCAGTGAAATCAGCAAATTATTTCCCAAGCCACGATAATTAAGTTGAGTTGTTTTTAGCACATAGACTGGAGGCACTTCAGATTCACGACCATTTGCAGTATTCTGGCATCAGGGATAACAGCAGCAGCCATTCGGGATGGGCAGTTTTGGTATACATGCCCCAAAACCCCGCACGTGAAGCAGGATTTCGGTGAACGCATCGGCTTAAGGCATTGGCTTTTATAATGCCCGAATTTCGAACAATTGAAGCATCTGACTTCAGTTGCGGAGGGATAGACGTTATCGATTTAGTCGTCGCACAGGCAGCGTTGATTTTGGGGACGAGACCCGTTGCGCCAGCTGGCCGACGGAAGCTTACGTCGCACAGTGGGGCCCTTTGGCATTTTACATTCCAAAATCATTGCTTCTAAACCAATAAAGCGATTTTAAAAATTTAAAAAGCATACGATAAAGAATAAGCTTGAATGAATGTTTGTCAAAAGAGCTGGGTTTTCGTGGTGCTGTAATATTCAAGGTCAAAGTCAGAAAATATTTCCAAGCATGTTTTTCCTTTGAAAACGGAGCGAAAACCGGTTTTTTTCAATCACAAATGGAATTTTTCATTGTTTTAAACTACTATGTAACATTTTTTAATGTTTTAATTTGATTTTTTAACATAATTACAAAAAGAAAATAATAAAAATTTTTTAATTTTTTTTTTAGGTTAATTTTGAAAATTTGCTTTTGATGGCTGATTTTCTTCAAAATAATTTTCAATATTTACATCAATATCTAATAAACTCAACATTTCGGAAGTATAGTTTTTATTTTCCAAATCCCTTCGTGATCGCATTTGTCTCAGTGATGCAATAAGTGGGTCCGAAGAGGCTGCTAGCATGTTAAAAAGGTCTTCATTTTGTCCAACACGAGAAGTTTTTAATGTATTAGTATATCTGAACCTTTTGTAGTCCTTGTTTTTACATTCCTGTGCTTCTTCGGATAGCTCTCCAATTGGTAAACACTGATATTCTATTAAATCCTTTCCGTGAGCCAAAATCCTATGTACCGTTGGGGTAAGTTTTTTTGCGAACAATTAGCTCTTTATGTTATATTTTTTGACTTAACTAGGTAGAATAAAAAATCGGTATTACCCTTTTTGTATTAATTAGGTAAAAGACTTAATATTTACATCCAATTAGGTAAACGGAAATAAAAACGAGTAACCTACAAGTAGGACAAATTTTTCATCAACTTAAATAACGTTTACCTGTCTTGACAGTTTTTCCAAAGCAGGTAATTAGCAATTTAACATTGTAGAAAGGCACATATATAAACAGGTAGTATTTGCAAAATTGCATTATGCAATGTTATCATTTAAATACACAGAACCTACAGGCCAATACGCATGCGCTCTTCTTCTTCCTTATACCTGCAGCGCATTTTTAGGCGAGGTTGCCTTAGTTTTATGGCTTACGCATCGGTGTCACAGGTCTGCGCATATTGGGACCATATACATCTAGGTGATACTTGTTAGTTGTATACCACCAAAGTTCAAAAAATGCCAAAATTTAGTACATTTTTTAAGCGCTTCTAGTTCAATAACGATTTAAGTAATTATTTATTATAATTTATGAAATATGATATTAATAAAGAACATACTTTTCAGATAAATCCAAAAAATCCAAGATCGATTGTTGAAATCGCCCAATATTCAGTTTTACTAAAAATGCCTCAACTTTGGGCACCTATAGCACCCATGAATCTCAACCGATTTCAAAAATTTTTGGATTCCCTTTTTTTGGAGTATTCCCTATCGACTGCATATATAATTTTAGCCAAACGCGATCATGAAAAAACTGATTTTTGAACGCTATCCGAGCAGAGGCCCAACTGTGCGTCGTCGCTCTTATCTCTCCAGCTGCATCTGTAATTCACCTATGGTGTTGCCGGCATATAGCAAGAAGAAGAATAATCTTGAAGCCCATTAATGATCATGTCCACCAATTCAAGCTCAAAGATTGGCGCCTGCATCGCAATATATTGCATTTCGACCGTATATCGGAGGCAAAAAACGCATTCAGGTTCAAAAAGCGGTTGCGAAGCAAGTTATACACATCTTCAGTGGTACGGGCACGACCAAACTTCAGAGGCCAAGCAGCTTTCAACTCCGCATAATTTGTAATCGAAATTGTGCGCAAAAATACGGCAGCTGTACCCTCAACCATCCGACGGCAGACGATCCAGCGTAGCCGTTCAGCAAAATATAGCTTTATATACCCTTGCAACTTTATACATACCAAATTTCTTTGACTTTAATTGTGGTTAAAAAATACAACAAGAGTCACAGTTTTTTACCGATCGTTCCTATGGGAGATATATGATATAGTCATCCGATCTTAATCAAATTTGACACAGTCGTTTACAAGTGTAATAAACTCACTAATATTAAATATTATTTCACGACAGTACCTCAAAAAATAACGAAGTTATTGAGAAAAGTCACTGTTCGTGACTTTGCCGTTTGTATGGGAGCTATATGATATAGTGGTCCGATCCAACTGAATCCGAGATATACAACCCCTGCAGTATATACAAGCCTACATGCAAAATTTCAAATAAATATACCAAAATAAATATACCCTTTTTGCAAGGGTATAAAATGCATCTTCGAGGTCTTAAAACCATTTGTGGATATATGTAGAAGGCATTTTCTGCTGAAAAATGAGAAACCATATCCTCTATCAATTTTTTGCTTACACTCAACGTGTGCGGTCGACACAAAATCATATTCAACTGATTATCATCTTTCTCCCTCTTCATTAAAACATACGGTTCTTGAGCTAAAAATAGCACGCCCGATCAGTGTTCTTGCTTAGCAAAGACCCAAAAACAACAATAAAACGTCGTAGATTCTCGTCTGGCGATGCTAATGCACCAGCCAACAGTAAAATGCCTCGCACTAGAAGCAGTTCTTTGAACAATTTTTTTAACAAACAATTACACAAATTACTTTCGTCCACTACAGACTATAGAAGACGAAATTATTACCAGCCCTCTTGAGCTCGTGGCTACAGTAAAATTACCACCAATAACTGTCATCGAACAAACATCTAAGTTTGTTCACGATCTTCTTGCCAATAATTTAATCACTGATTATTTTATAAAAACGATCTCAATTGGACATAAAATATACTTTACATCGGAAACTGGCTTTAATCTAACTTGCAAGAAACTAAAGGAACAAAAATGTGAATTCTTTTCCTATGAGACAAAACATACCAAGCCCTATAAGGCAGTGCTCTCTGGACTGGACAAACTACCCTGCGAAGAAATTCAATCCATGCTTGTAAATCTTGGCCTCGCTTGTACTAACGTAAAGCTTATCGAAAAAACTACTAGAAACGGATATAAACTGATCCTGTACATAGTTTATTTCTCTCCCAGCTGCATAACCTTGAAACAGCTACATGAAGATTACTGTTACATAAGCCACACCAAAGTTCGTTGCACAGTGGTTGCGCCCATAGGCCAAAAATCAAAAAATCCTTCGCAACCAATTTTGACAAAACCCAAACGAATTTTCTCGTAAATGTCCAAACTTCTTAATGGCAACCCTTTTTTTTTATTTTAACCGGTATTTTCTAGAAATACCATTGAAATCCCGAACACGTGTTCATTTTCGCACAGCTGATGCGCTCAGTAAGCTTTTTTCTCTTTAGCGTTGCATTTCAAAGTGGTCAGACGTCATCTTAAGTGGTCCAGATTAATTTTTTTAGAATGGATTTTGAAGTACAAGGTATTTACTCTAATTTCTAATGTAAATAACTAATCAACTAATCAAATTGTTATTGTGAAATTAATTTATTTGATTTAATATTTTTATGTGTGTTTTTAAGCGTCTTTTTTATGTTTAGGTGGAGTTTTAGTTATGATTTCACAAAATTCCACAAATATGTTGTATATTGTTGTATTTGTCTGACTTTTAAGGTAATAAATGTGTTTAGTTTGGGTGCACAAATTTGATCATGCATTTGTAAACTTGAATAATCTGACGGCGTCTCCCATTGTTAAAGGTCAGCTGGGCCCTGCGAAACAGGTGATTGGCGTATTGTTTTGTTGTTGTTGTCTCTGTTTTCATCGTTTGTGGTTATGTATGATTTTGAAAATTGTTTATTCTTTTATTAATTAATCATTTTTATTTCAAGTTATCGTGTAAACATCAATGTCAGTGATTCGCAACCTGAAGTTGAACTGCAGAGCTTGGTAGATCACACGGCATCGCGAATTGTCCAACTTCAAGCAGATGTTCTTGACTCCATTGATGGTTACGATTTAACTTTAATTGGGAAATGGGGCTTTGATGGCAGTTCAGGGCATTCGGAATATAAACAAAAAACTATTAATGATTTTGACGATTCAAGTTTGTTTGTTACCTCTTATGTCCCACTGCAACTGATAACCAAAGATGAAGATCCTAGAAACCGCAAATTAATTTGGACAAATCCTCGACCGTCATCTACACGCTACTGCAGACCAATAAGGTTCCAATTTCAAAAAGAAACAACACAATTGGCCCTTAGCCCTACAGATTGGATATCCAAATTTGGCGAGCTTGTACCCCACAAGAGAAAAGTGCTCTTCTGGATAGGAAAAAGAAAATACAAGCAGACTTTCGTTCTAAAATGGGATTGATCGTCGAAAAGCCGAAGTGTGGAGGAAGTGGAACATCCAACGACGGAAATTCTGCAAGAAAATTTTTTAGCGATCCGAAATTGTCTGCTGAAATTACATAGGAGAATTGTCTGAAGAAGCCGCAGAATCAAAAAACAAAGACATTAAAAAATTTAGAGAGCAACATACAAGAAAAATTTCACGTATTTCAACCAATACTGATTTGTTAAATAGATTGTTACTTAGCTCAGACCCTTTCATTACTGGTCAAAGAAAGTTACCTTGCACAAAAAAAAAAACAAAATTATTAAACAGTACATTCCAGTTATTATTAGATGAGTAAATGTATGTAAATAAAATCTTTGAACTTGATAATATTAGTTTTTATTATATAATTTTAGTTTTTCTTACTGTTTGCTTTATTTATATATAATAAATCTTATGTTTGTTCTAATGTTATATTTTATTCTTTTTTTTTTTTTTTTTTTTTGAGGTTACGTATTAGGGGGTGGTGTAGGGTGCTGGTGGGTTATACGACTTATTTAGGTATGCTATATTACTTATTATATTTTTATAGAATTTTGGAAAAAATTTCATAATTTTATCTCCACTAGAAGTATTTTTGGCCGCACTCCCCATACAAGCGCACCCACTGTGCGTTGGGAATTCAAAACAAAGTCAAATAAATTAACGTTAATACAGAAAAAGGTGACTTGGGGGCCTTCAATATCTCGTATTACATATTTTTTATGTATTACATAGGGACCGCGGTATCGCTTAATGAGTTTTTTACTTGTGCTTACCGTCGTGTCCTCATTCTTTATAACCACAAAATCGCCCACGCTATGTGACGCCCACAAACTTCATGAGCACTAGTTCTTACTGCTGAATAAAGCTTAACGATCTTTATGATTGCATCAATAACAACAAGCAGGAACTTCTTTTTCCATTGCACCGATGGCAGTTTTGGAATACTATGCAAGGTAGCGTTATTGTTTTGTGGGGAGCTCGAGTAATAAATAAAATTCAGGCAGTATTTAATAAAGTTGACATAAGACCGGATGTAACGGAACCAATAATGTTCTTTATTTTGGAGCAACACTTTTCCGTCGCTAAATGGCCTAACTTCTCATGCACTACCCGAATGCTACAATTAATCATTTCAGAAGGAACATAAATCTTGTACTCTACTCTATCTTGGAGCTCAAAATTAAGGACCTCGCCTTTCTCTAAACGTGAATGCAACTTTGTGATACCGTTTCAACTGAGGTTGGAGGTCTAAATTTAATTCGTCGACATAAGCGACAAGTCAAATAATATACATGAGGCATAGGGTATAGACGATCGCTGATGTTTCCAGTTCATAGCTATGCAACTTGGACTCAGCAGTGGAAGCAGTTTTGGAAAAGTAGAACACTGGGTGAAATTTTTTATGTGTGCTGGCTTGGGGGTGATGGCCGAAGAACTGATCAAATACCCTAAATATTCAAGTTCTCGATAGCCGAAACGACACTTCGACAACTTCAGACGCAACCCGTTTATGCGCAGCGTATAAAAGGTTTCCCTAATCACACTCCTCAAAGTTATGGGAAGCAATCAGAATGTCGTCTATGTAAATGACCAACAGTCTTTGATCAATGAGCTTCCTCAGAACTGAATAGACAAGTTGGGCAACAATGGGGGGTAACAAATGCTGTTATTAGAATCAGAAAACCGTTTTTTAAACCGACCACCGGAAAGAAGGATTTCCCACCCAGATGTTCGATGCAGTCGTTTAGCAACGGAATTAGGAAATCAATCTACTTTTCGAATATTTACAGTAAAATTTATACAACTTCATATTCGCTTTACAGAGAAAATCTCTGCCTAAAATCATAGGTAGATTACGCACTGTTCGGCAGGATGTGGAATGTATAAAAAATCATTGCTTTGAGGATACGCACGCAGCAGTGAAGCTCTCCCAGTGAAATCAGCAAATTATTTCCCAAGCCACGATAATTAAGTTGAGTTGTTTTTAGCACATAGACTGGAGGCACTTCAGATTCACGACCATTTGCAGTATTCTGGCATCAGGGATAACAGCAGCAGCCATTCGGGATGGGCAGTTTTGGTATACATGCCCCAAAACCCCGCACGTGAAGCAGGATTTCGGTGAACGCATCGGCTTAAGGCATTGGCTTTTATAATGCCCGAATTTCGAACAATTGAAGCATCTGACTTCAGTTGCGGAGGGATAGACGTTATCGATTTAGTCGTCGCACAGGCAGCGTTGATTTTGGGGACGAGACCCGTTGCGCCAGCTGGCCGACGGAAGCTTACGTCGCACAGTGGGGCCCTTTGGCATTTTACATTCCAAAAATCATTGCTTCTAAACCAATAAAGCGATTTTAAAAATTTAAAAAGCATACGATAAAGAATAAGCTTGAATGAATGTTTGTCAAAAGAGCTGGGTTTTCGTGGTGCTGTAATATTCAAGGTCAAAGTCAGAAAATATTTCCAAGCATGTTTTTCCTTTGAAAACGGAGCGAAAACCGGTTTTTTTCAATCACAAATGGAATTTTTCATTGTTTTAAACTACTATGTAACATTTTTTAATGTTTTAATTTGATTTTTTAACATAATTACAAAAAGAAAATAATAAAAATTTTTTAATTTTTTTTTTAGGTTAATTTTGAAAATTTGCTTTTGATGGCTGATTTTCTTCAAAATAATTTTCAATATTTACATCAATATCTAATAAACTCAACATTTCGGAAGTATAGTTTTTATTTTCCAAATCCCTTCGTGATCGCATTTGTCTCAGTGATGCAATAAGTGGGTCCGAAGAGGCTGCTAGCATGTTAAAAAGGTCTTCATTTTGTCCAACACGAGAAGTTTTTAATGTATTAGTATATCTGAACCTTTTGTAGTCCTTGTTTTTACATTCCTGTGCTTCTTCGGATAGCTCTCCAATTGGTAAACACTGATATTCTATTAAATCCTTTCCGTGAGCCAAAATCCTATGTACCGTTGGGGTAAGTTTTTTTTGCGAACAATTAGCTCTTTATGTTATATTTTTTGACTTAACTAGGTAGAATAAAAAATCGGTATTACCCTTTTTGTATTAATTAGGTAAAAGACTTAATATTTACATCCAATTAGGTAAACGGAAATAAAAACGAGTAACCTACAAGTAGGACAAATTTTTCATCAACTTAAATAACGTTTACCTGTCTTGACAGTTTTTCCAAAGCAGGTAATTAGCAATTTAACATTGTAGAAAGGCACATATATAAACAGGTAGTATTTGCAAAATTGCATTATGCAATGTTATCATTTAAATACACAGAACCTACAGGCCAATACGCATGCGCTCTTCTTCTTCCTTATACCTGCAGCGCATTTTTAGGCGAGGTTGCCTTAGTTTTATGGCTTACGCATCGGTGTCACAGGTCTGCGCATATTGGGACCATATACATCTAGGTGATACTTGTTAATTGTATACCACCAAAGTTCAAAAAATGCCAAAATTTAGTACATTTTTTAAGCGCTTCTAGTTCAATAACGATTTAAGTAATTATTTATTATAATTTATGAAATATGATATTAATAAAGAACATACTTTTCAGATAAATCCAAAAAATCCAAGATCGATTGTTGAAATCGCCCAATATTCAGTTTTACTAAAAATGCCTCAACTTTGGGCACCTATAGCACCCATGAATCTCAACCGATTTCAAAAATTTTTGAATTCCCTTTTTTTGGAGTATTCCCTATCGACTGCATATATAATTTTAGCCAAACGCGATCATGAAAAAACTGATTTTTGAACGCTATCTGAGCAGAGGCCCAACTGTGCGTCGTCGCTCTTATCTCTCCAGCTGCATCTGTAATTCACCTATGGTGTTGCCGGCATATAGCAAGAAGAAGAATAATCTTGAAGCCCATTAATGATCATGTCCACCAATTCAAGCTCAAAGATTGGCGCCTGCATCGCAATATCTTGCATTTCGACCGTATATCGGAGGCAAAAAACGCATTCAGGTTCAAAAAGCGGTTGCGAATCAAGTTATACACATCTTCAGTGGTACGGGCACGACCAAACTTCAGAGGCCAAGCAGCTTTCAACTCCGCATAATTTGTAATCGAAATTGTGCGCAAAAATACGGCAGCTGTACCCTCAACCATCCGACGGCAGACGATCCAGCGTAGGCGTTCAGCAAAATATAGCTTTATATACCCTTGCAACTTTATACATACCAAATTTCTTTGACTTTAATTGTGGTTAAAAATACAACAAGAGTCACAGTTTTTTACCGATCGTTCCTATGGGAGATATATGATATAGTCATCCGATCTTAATCAAATTTGACACAGTCGTTTACAAGTGTAATAAACTCACTAATATTAAATATTATTTCACGACAGTACCTCAAAAAATAACGAAGTTATTGAGAAAAGTCACTGTTCGTGACTTTGCCGTTTGTATGGGAGCTATATGATATAGTGGTCCGATCCAACTGAATCCGAGATATACAACCCCTGCAGTATATACAAGCCTACATGCAAAATTTCAAATAAATATACCAAAATAAATATACCCTTTTTGCAAGGGTATAAAATGCATCTTCGAGGTCTTAAAACCATTTGTGGATATATGTAGAAGGCATTTTCTGCTGAAAAACGAGAAACCATATCCTCTATCAGTTTTTTGCTTACACTCAACGTGTGCGGTCGACACAAAATCATATTCAATTGATTATCATCTTTCTCCCTCTTCATTAAAACATACGGTTCTTGAGCTAAAAATAGCACGCCCGATCAGTGTTCTTGCTTAGCAAAGACCCAAAAACAACAATAAAACGTCGTAGATTCTCGTCTGGCGATGCTAATGCACCAGCCAACTGTAAAATGCCTCGCACTAGAAGCAGTTCTTTGAACAATTTTTTTAACAAACAATTACACAAATTACTTTCGTCCACTACAGACTATAGAAGACGAAATTATTACCAGCCCTCTTGAGCTCGTGGCTACAGTAAAATTACCACCAATAACTGTCATCGAACAAACATCTAAGTTTGTTCACGATCTTCTTGCCAATAATTTAATCACTGATTATTTTATAAAAACGATCTCAATTGGACATAAAATATACTTTACATCGGAAACTGGCTTTAATCTAACTTGCAAGAAACTAAAGGAACAAAAATGTGAATTCTTTTCCTATGAGACAAAACATACCAAGCCCTATAAGGCAGTGCTCTCTGGACTGGACAAACTACCCTGCGAAGAAATTCAATCCATGCTTGTAAATCTTGGCCTCGCTTGTACTAACGTAAAGCTTATCGAAAAAACTACTAGAAACGGATATAAACTGATCCTGTACATAGTTTATTTCTCTCCCAGCTGCATAACCTTGAAACAGCTACATGAAGATTACTGTTACATAAGCCACACCAAAGTTCGTTGCACAGTGGTTGCGCCCATAGGCCAAAAATCAAAAAATCCTTCGCAACCAATTTTGACAAAACCCAAACGAATTTTCTCGTAAATGTCCAAACTTCTTAATGGCAACCCTTTTTTTTTTATTTTAACCGGTATTTTCTAGAAATACCATTGAAATCCCGAACACGTGTTCATTTTCGCACAGCTGATGCGCTCAGTAAGCTTTTTTTCTCTTTAGCGTTGCATTTCAAAGTGGTCAGACGTCATCTTAAGTGGTCCAGATTAATTTTTTTTAGAATGGATTTTGAAGTACAAGGTATTTACTCTAATTTCTAATGTAAATAACTAATCAACTAATCAAATTGTTATTGTGAAATTAATTTATTTGATTTAATATTTTTATGTGTGTTTTTAAGCGTCTTTTTTATGTTTAGGTGGAGTTTTAGTTATGATTTCACAAAATTCCACAAATATGTTGTATATTGTTGTATTTGTCTGACTTTTAAGGTAATAAATGTGTTTAGTTTGGGTGCACAAATTTGATCATGCATTTGTAAACTTGAATAATCTGACGGCGTCTCCCATTGTTAAAGGTCAGCTGGGCCCTGCGAAACAGGTGATTGGCGTATTGTTTTGTTGTTGTTGTCTCTGTTTTCATCGTTTGTGGTTATGTATGATTTTGAAAATTGTTTATTCTTTTATTAATTAATCATTTTTATTTCAAGTTATCGTGTAAACATCAATGTCAGTGATTCGCAACCTGAAGTTGAACTGCAGAGCTTGGTAGATCACACGGCATCGCGAATTGTCCAACTTCAAGCAGATGTTCTTGACTCCATTGATGGTTACGATTTAACTTTAATTGGGAAATGGGGCTTTGATGGCAGTTCAGGGCATTCGGAATATAAACAAAAAACTATTAATGATTTTGACGATTCAAGTTTGTTTGTTACCTCTTATGTCCCACTGCAACTGATAACCAAAGATGAAGATCCTAGAAACCGCAAATTAATTTGGACAAATCCTCGACCGTCATCTACACGCTACTGCAGACCAATATGGTTCCAATTTCAAAAAGAAACAACACAATTGGCCCTTAGCCCTTCAGATTGGATATCCAAATTTGGCGAGCTTGTACCCCACAAGAGAAAAGTGCTCTTCTGGATAGGAAAAAGAAAATACAAGCAGACTTTCGTTCTAAAATGGGATTGATCGTCGAAAAGCCGAAGTGTGGAGGAAGTGGAACATCCAACGACGGAAATTCTGCAAGAAAATTTTTTAGCGATCCGAAATTGTCTGCTGAAATTACATAGGAGAATTGTCTGAAGAAGCCGCAGAATCAAAAAAACAAAGACATTAAAAAAATTTAAAGAGCAACATACAAGAAAAATTTCACGTATTTCAACCAATACTGATTTGTTAAATAGATTGTTACTTAGCTCAGACCCTTTCATTACTGGTCAAAGAAAGTTACCTTGCACAAAAAAAAAAACAAAATTATTAAACAGTACATTCCAGTTATTATTAGATGAGTAAATGTATGTAAATAAAATCTTTGAACTTGATAATATTAGTTTTTATTATATAATTTTAGTTTTTCTTACTGTTTGCTTTATTTATATATAATAAATCTTATGTTTGTTCTAATGTTATATTTTATTCTTTTTTTTTTTTTTTTTTGAGGTTACGTATTAGGGGGTGGTGTAGGGTGCTGGTGGGTTATACGACTTATTTAGGTATGCTATATTACTTATTATATTTTTATAGAATTTTGGAAAAAATTTCATAATTTTATCTCCACTAGAAGTATTTTTGGCCGCACTCCCCATACAAGCGCACCCACTGTGCGTTGGGAATTCAAAACAAAGTCAAATAAATTAACGTTAATAATCTACACCTCTGATTTTCCCATGACTTATAGATGTAGTTCGTTAATTTTTGCAGATGATACGATCCTCTATTTTTCTGGAGCTCAATATTGGGAAATTCACAACGATTTGCAACGCTCTCTAAACACCACCTTCGATTATTTTCATAGATGGAAAATTAAGCTAAATGCTAATAAAACAAAATCTTTATTATACCCTTGCAGAGGGTATTATAAAATTGGTCAGATGTTTGTAACGCACAGAAGGAGACGTTTCCGACCATATAAAGTATATATATTCTTGATCAGGATGAGAAGCTGAGTTGATATAGCCATGTCCGTCTGTCCGTCTGACCGTCTGACCGGCTGTCCGTCTGTCCGTCCGTCTGTGCGTATGCGTTTTACTCAGCCATCTTAAGAGCTATAGGGATGAAATTTTTTTTTGGGGGCTTTTAATAACCTGGGAAAAATAAAGTATGAAAATTGGGAGAATCGGACCACTATATCATATAGCTCTGGAGGAAACATTTTTGCAAAAATTGCAAAAGTTGGAGTATCGCCATGAAATTTACCAATATTATAGTATTATATATAAAATCTCAGATCCCAAAATTTGAATCTGATCGGATATATAGAACACAAGTTACAGCCGATATAAATCGGTTCAACTTGCTGCCTACTACGTCATCATCAAATCAACAGAGCACACGCATGCACACATACAGACGCAACGCTACATAAACTATGTATATGTGTATGCGTGCGAGTCGCGGCATGCGTGTAAAAGGGGATGGGGAAGAATAAGAAGAAATTGAAATGATATTTGAAAGGTTCTGTGCATTAATGAATTGAGATACAGAAAAAGAGTTTGGAACATGTATAAATATTATGGCCATGGACAGCAAGGGTATATAAACTTCGGCACAGCCGATGTTAGCTTCTTTGATATTTTTTTACTAAAAAGCGAAATCCATGTTTCCTACCAAACGCAGATCTCGAACTTAACGGCATCAAAATCCCTAGAGAAGAATCTGTTAAATATCTAGGACTAAATTTAGGCAAAAAACTATTATTTAATGGACATATAAGTAACACAATTGACAAAATCAACAAGACTGTTCGTATACTATATCCTTTTATAAATCGCAATTCTCATTTATCGACTAAAAACAAACTAACAATATACAAATCAGTAATATTACCAATGGTTATTTTTGGGGCAGAAATATGGAACATTTCAGCCAAAACGCATTTAAAAAAATAAAAAACAAAAATTCAAAATATCTCAGCTGCATAGACAATAGTCTAAACTCTGTAATGTAAATAGCTAGCTTTAAGCTAAATTTAATAATAAGGAAATAAAGCATATTATGAAATGAAATATCCTCTATTATACTGGCGTCGCCCACTCGCTGCTCGTTGTTAGTTGCCGGCATGTTTAATTGCCGCTGTAGATTCATTACTTGGTGCTGAAATTCTAACATCTCCTTCTGCTTACGTAGTTTGGCCGACTGCTGCTCCACTAAAGCATCGGATATATTGGAGCTGGCAAACAGAGCACCAGAGACGGGCACCACAACATTATTGGCAGCCAGAATTCCATCAAAATCGGAGATGGAAGCACGGCTGGCAGCGATCGCAGCAGCGTTGAAGGCTGCAGCAACAAAGGAGTTACTGGCTGCAGAAATGCCATCATCAGAAGTGACGGAAGCAGCGAAAGAGCCGGCAGTCGCGGCAGAGAAATTAGCGTGAACAGAGGGGACAGAAGTGGCGCCAGGTATGTACATGAGCGTCAGCATAAAAGCCAGCAGCGGCAGAGCGAAAAGCGTTGGGGGCCGCGAGGCTAGACCAGGAGCAACGGTGACGTCACCGGCAGATATTTCAACAAACATGTCGGCAGTGACGGCGATTAAAGCTGCGGCACCCGCAGATGTACTAGTGAGAAATTTTGAGATTTGTAAGTAAAGTCACTTCACTTGAACCTAATGTGGCGGACTACGGCACCACCATCCGATGCTCCTTTAAGCATCTCCTCTTTGTTTAAAAGCATGGTCTCGGGTTTTCAATTTGTGACATGAAAAATGGCGGGGCGAATTTTATTAAATTTTGTTTTCTCAAATGAAAATGTTAAAATTCAAACTTTAATATGACGCGAGACACATGTAATCTCTCTGATGGAAAAAAAAAATATGTAAAAATGAAAAACTAAAAAAAGAAAAAATAAAACATACGGCACATAAGCCTTCTCTATATATATCAGTATATCAGTTCTCCCGTCCTTACAATATATATAATTTAAATTTGAAACCAAAACACCCTATACAGGAAAATAATACATTAATAAGATGGAAAAAAAAGTTTTTTTTAAATAAATTAATTAAAACTAAAAATAAATTTGACGTAGCAAATACTATAGAAATATTTAAACAAAATTGTATAAATAAGAGAATTTATTAACACCCAAAAAACAAAAATTAGCACTTTAAAACCTTTTTTTAAAGTTATATCAAAATCAAGAGCAGCAGAATCAAGTAACGAATTAATTAACAAACGTTTCACCGAAATAATATTCTTTTTAGCATAATATAAAATTCACAGTGCCAGAAGCAACTTTTGAACCTCTAATAATAAAGGAATGGTACAATGAAAAACTAAGTACAGAAAATATGCCAAAACTCATTAAGATAAATATAGGATGGCTCAAATATTGAATTCCTTAATACTGATGACAAGTTAATTCAACTATATTATGAGTGTGTCAGATCACGTATAAACGGATTATAAAACGGCCAAAGAAACAAAACTAAAAGGGGACATTAGACTGCTAGGAAGAAATGAATAAACAGTAACAGGTATAATCTAAACATTAAAAAAAAATTAAGTGGTAGCAAAACTGATGATAGTCGGCGTCTAGCAGTCTGCGAGAGTAGACATCATCGGAAAAACATTTTTCGTTGCTAAGTGATAGCCAAAAGACTAAAAAGAAAAGGATATCAAAAGATATCCATCGAGTTTCCAGATCTGCAGAAGTCACAACACAAAACCCTAAGTACATCAGGTAGCAGCATTTTAATATACCTTTTACAACAAACACATCTTCTACCGAACCAAACACCAGAGAACTAGACGACTCTTAGTCAAGTCTCTTCTTTTTGTCTCTCTCTCCACATTTTAAATGAGCCTTAAAATATGAAAATGGAACTTGAATGGAGATGTAAACAATTATCCACAACTCCTTCTACATAATCAAAGATAAGGACCCAGCTGTTATATGTATTCAAGAGTCTCTTATTCCACTTAATAAAAGCACTGTTAGATTTTCCAGGACATACAATGGCTATTTTAAAAATATTTAATCAATAACAACATACAAGTAAGGAATTGGCTTGTTAATTTTTTATTTCATATTTCATACATTATTCCATTGGCATCTAACGCTTTAGGAGGTGCACTTCAAGTAGACTTGAACACAAAAACTACTGGTATGTAAAAACAAGACGCCGTAGTCAACGATCTATTTCTCCAAATATCCTATTTTAATACTTCTATAATGCTGTGGGGAGACTTCAATTCACCGAGTTCATTATGGGGATCATCCAACACCAATTCCCGAGGAAAATGGATCAAAAGCTATATGGATAGAATTCCAAAAAGAGCTATCAACCCAAAAATAGGAGCAGCAGCAAATATAGCTATACTACAAACCAAAGGAATACCCCAGAAAAGGAACGTAGCTTGATAGAGTGATGCACTACACAAACTCCGTGAGAATAAACAATCTCATTGGATAATCTGTAGAAACAACGAGTCTACTAAACCTTGTTGCCTGCAATAAAGCAAAAGCCCATTCAAAAGATAAGCTTCAAGTAATGTCCGGGTTTCCAATATATGCAGGTCAGTGCCGTTTCCTGTTATGTGTAAGACTGATTTTATTTAAGTATCTCTTATGCTAAGCCAATCGTTACATATATGTATATTACATTACATATGTACATATCTTTGAACGCTTGCACTTTGTCTGGCCAAGCTAGTTCAGATTACGCGCGTAATGTACATACCTATGTATGTACCCTCCAGTACCATATATCGGCGGTGACAAGATTGCCGAATATTCCGAGCCTCCATCGTCGCGACGCGGCAGAAAAAAATCTGCCAACGTATTCAATGCTGAGGCTAGCCGAAGGCTTCCAAACGACCTAATGACGTCACCAAAGCCGAAGAGCAACAAGGTTTGTATACTTCTCATGTAAAAAAAAAAAAATGGGCGAGAAGTAAACTATACTGTAAAAACGTACAACAAGCAAAAATAAAAATCTAAGAAAAATGTAAATATAAAAATTTAATTTAATTTATTATGAAAAAATTGTAAATAAAGAAATTTATATGAATATGGTATTGAATAAAAAAGAGGCATGTTAAAAAACTAAATAAAATCACGTTTTTATTTATTTTTTAGGAAACATTACGTCCCTCGGATTTTCGGTCGACATGTCGCCGCAAAGTCCGTTTATCAAATGAGCAATATTTTAACTCGGACATTTCGTCGACATATCTCCGCAAGTTTAGCGGAAATCGCGTCGACATGTCGACGGAATGTCGAGAGAATGTCCGAGGCGCTAGGACATGCAATGCGAAATGTCGCCGCAAATTTGTATGGCGTGTCCCCTGAAATTCCGAAGTGACATCTGACAAGTCGCCTCGGATTCTCCGTCGAATTTCCGGCGACCGGTACTGAAGTGTATTTATGTGAATATGTGTATATGCACACATGGATGTATGTGCATACAAGTTAACAAACAATCTAGCGAACTGCCCCCGCACTAAGTCTTATAGGAATCTGTGCAGCTGCAACGTCGATGTGACGAATTCCACATAAGCATAAATATTTTAGCTTTACGTTCATTTTCCCATTTATGTACTTAGGTTTAGTTCTCTTTTATTTCCCTCAACATATTCAGTTTTGTATAATCGCTTAAACAATAAAGACGCATAACTCCGGTACTTTGCCGTAACCACATTTAATAATCTTAAATATATTGCTGAGCCACAAGGACAGTAATCCAGATACCTATTGTATCTCACCATAATCAACCTATAACATCTCCTGAGTTGGATACGATCCAGCGGCTATCCCCAACAGGAACCATTGCGTTCATTGTTTACAATCTTCATAAATGATTTGACCTTGTTCTTGGCTCGTTTTCGTTTGCGCATGCTTGCAGACTACGTCAAGATAAACTGCCAACAACTTAATTAAAAACACCACATCATTTTTTTTTCTTATATATATATATGTTTTCAATAATCTCCGATTGGTGATGCACCCCAATGCCTCAAAAAGTCTGATAACATGGATCGGGGGTTTTCATTTAAAGATTTAGGTCTGACTTTTGATCTAAAACTGTCTTTCTATTTTTAAATCTTCTTGGCTTCATAAAGCGTTGGGCCAAAGAAATTGGAGGCCCTCATGTAACAAGAATCTCATACATTTGAGTAGTGCTGAAAAAACCGATATTTTACCGTCAGGTTCTTTTGATATTTTAAGACAATAATATCGATATTTCAAACTCTGTTTTGACAAATTGGTTTTCTTGTAATTGATTCATTTAAACGCTTTTATAAAATTGTCAAATTTGGCATAAGTTAACAAATGTGCTAGTAATCCAGTCAACGCCGTTGCAAAGTTTGACTATTTTTATGATATATCGATACTTAGAATCCCAGCCATTCACGAAATTTTGTCTTGATCTCTCGAGTCGAGTACCTTCCGAGACACTACTCTATCAACTTCACCAGCTCCTGGTATCTGAGGCCTCTGAGTGGTACTGGCTGGAGATGCGCACCAGGCCCCCCCGCGGATTGGCAATTACTGAAATCGGACCTTGAGGTGCAGTATAGTGACTCACGCTGCGAACACGAGAGGATTCAGGACATGGCCGAGAGGAAACATCAGCCAGGAGTAACCCTAGATGCCTATTTCCAGGCTATGAGACGTTTGCGTGCGGCGGTTCGTTCACCGCTTTCTGATGACTGGGCGATTAAAACAATCAAAAGGAATCTGTTGGAGCCAATGAAGCAGTGGGTATAGCCGGTGCGAGCCTACACGGTGGAGCATTTGAGGGACGAATGTCAAGACCCCGCAAAGAATTTTGCATGGGCGTGGCCAAGAACGCTCAACCTCCTCGAGTTGACTTCCGAGCTGGACATTCGCTGGACGACAGCCCAATCCGGCTACACCGAGGCCCGAAACAGAATTTTTGAAAATGTGTATTGGTGTTAAGTGTGTTGGAAAACGGATGCCGAGAGTTGATCACCGAGACGGGTATAAATTGGAAACCGTTTTGCTCATCGTTGGTCACAGCAGGAGGCGATAGGAAGGCGATCATTGTAGAGGTAGAATATAGGGGAAGGAGTCGACCCGTCTTGTTTTATCTGTGTTCTACCCTGCAGCAAAACGCGTACTTCAAAGTTAATTTTTGGAAGGCTTTTGATTTGGCCCCCGAAATTTTTTTTCAAGGCAGTGTGCTGCGATCTCAGGATCCCCAGATTTTGAGGAAATAGGCCGGGAACCGCACGAGTTGTCCATGGGAGAACAGGCGAGATTAGAAGCTGTTGAAGCTTCATTCTCGTCGTACGAGACAGAAGGACTAGGGCGTACTAGTCTCATGTGGCATCGGATCGAGCTGCCGGTCAAGTCAAGGCATTACCCGATTTCTCCTGCCAAACAACGCCTTATTGTCGATAAGCTAATTGAAATGCTGCGCCTTTGGGTAATCGAGGAGAGTGAAAGTGCATGGAGCAATTCAGTGACTCTCGTAATGAATCAAGGGAAAAACCGACTCTGTCTGGACGCTTAAAAAATTAACCAAGCCACCAAGAAGGATGCGTATCGATTACAGCAGATCGATGGCACTCTCAGTCGGATCGGAGAGACGATATATATCAGTAGTGTCGATCTGAAACATGCGTACTGGCAGATTGAGCTGGAGGAACAAAGTCGCCCGATCATGGCTTTTACAGTCGCTGAAAGGACTCTCTACCAGTTCGTGGTAATGCCGTTCGGCCTGTGTAATGTGGGACAGAGTTTATGTCGACTGATGGACCTGCTAGGCTTAGGGAGAAGGTTTTTGTGTATCTGGATGACTTTCTGGTGGTGACATCCGACTTCGAGTCGCATTTGAAGTTGCTTCAACAGGTCGCGGATTGCCTGAGGGCGGCTGGTCTAACCATTGGGTTAAAGAAGTCACACTTTTGCCACAAAAAGTTGAGGTACTTGGGATTTATCACCGGAGGAGGTATACTGCGGACCGACCCGAGGAAGGTGGAGGCCATCCAGCTTTCTGGGTACTCTGGGATGGTATTGCAGGTTTATCAAAAACTTCGAAGAGTAAGACACCCTCTAGAAAGCCGGTAAATTCCTGATGACCGTCGAAGCCAGGGATTCGGAGAGGCGCTAGAAAGATGACGGCCCCGGTCCTAAACCACCCGGATTTCGAGAGAAGATTTTTTGTTCAGTGCGATGCTGCGAACATTGAAGTAGGAGCGGTACTATTCCAAAAAGAACCCGGGGGAGGCGAGAGACCCGTTGAGTTTTATTCTCAAAAACTCAACCGATGCCAGCGGAACTACAGCGTCAAGGAAAAGAAGTGTCTCGCAGCTGTGTTGGCGATTAAACGACTCTTGCGTCGAGATGCTGCCATTTACAGTCATCACGGACCACGCGGGCTTGAGGCTGTTAATGTCGTTGAAGCATAAAAAGGGTTCAGATATCGTGGTGGCGGACTGACTATCCCGGATAGTCGGACGGAGTGCTGGTGGATTCTATATTGGGCCTAGAAACGTCCTAGTTCGACTCCGGTGAGATCTTGGCAAACAAGAACAAACTTCCGGACCTAATAGTGAAAGACGGATGCATTTTTGAACAGGCACCCGCACATAAGGGCCACCTGTCTTTGTGGATGGTGGATGGAGGCTGTGGTTACCTCCGGCCTTGTCGGCGACGGAGGAGGAATCGCGAAGACACTATCCATTCTACGGCACGGTTTCACTGGCCAGGAATTGTGGCTCAGGTGAAAGCTTATGTTCGGAATTGCAGCGTGTGCAAGGAGACAAAATCAACCGTGGGCCGAAGCCAAGACTGAAGTGAGGTCCTACCGGCCGTTCCAGAAAATTTATATAGTTTTTCTAAGGAAATATCCAAGGTCCGGATACGGACCCTTGTGGGCAATTATATATATGAGACTAAGACTCTCGAAGGAACGCCTTACGTAATCTACCACGCGCAGGATTTAAAGCAATAGAGGAAGAAAAAAATTACTCTGAAGGTTACCTGGAAGAGAAAATGACCATTGTGAGCAAGTCGGGAAAGAATTTGATAACTTAATCACTTACCTGAGTCCTGCGACGGGGCATGAATCGTTCCGTAGCTACAATTCGTTTGGCATAATGTGGAATAAGCCGTAAGATCAGGCGATGAGTCCTCTGATTTTAGAAGGGTTAGGTTAAGAATCAGTCATAGTGTGGACAGTGAGGTGCGGTGGTGTATGAGAAAAAAAATATTATCTGGAAAACAAAAATTCTAAAAAAGGTGAAAAGTGAGTTATAAATTATTATAAAGAATAATTAAAGAGACTGAACAAACCTCCTCCATCGAGCCGAGGAGCTCGATCGCGGCTCAGAGAAGCAGACAAAAATTACAATTTTTTTTTTTAAATTGCATTTAATTCAAAGGCGCAGTGAGGCGGAACCGGCCGTAAAAATTGGGTGAGTTTTCAGTGGGCCAGACTATTCAGGGACTCCTTAAATTTTCCGATAATTACCCCTAATAGGGCGGTTAAATCGACCTGCGCTGGAGTTCTTGCGTCAACTGTCCACTTTTTTTTTGTACCTGACGCAATAGAATTACCCCACCAGCCTAGGAGATACCCGAAAGCAAGTCGGGAGGGACATATAAAAGAAAGAATCCAAGCAAGGCAGGGAAAAAGTAGACGGAAGGACATTTGGCCACGCTGGTCGAAGAGTAGACAATTGTCTCCAGCTTTTTTTGCCCATCGTTCCACGTGGGAGCACCTAATCTTGACCGACTAAAGAAAAATTTTGTCCTCGGCTCAGTCCAGTTTTTTATACACACGATTCCTTCGGGAGAGCAATCTAAAACTCCAATCATCGACGGATCCAGTTTTTTTTCATATAATTAAATATGTTTAATTGTTAGTCGTCCTTTATTTATAGATATATACTTATTTATTAACCTATTTATTTATTTACTAATTTTTTTATTTATTTACTTATTTATTACCTTTTTTATTTTTTTATATATGTATATTTTATTATATATTAATTACTATATGTCCATGTCTATGTTAATTCGAAATTTATATTTTTTACATATATATTCTCAAAATGTTCCCAAACAAAAACTTCATTGATGTACACTTATTGTGCTATGAAAAAAACAACTTAATTTAGATATTTCAGGGAATATCATACTAATACCAAATACAGCTATACCTATGTATGTATATTGTTGCGAGATACCCATATTGATTGTTGATTTACTTCGAGATATCTCTGTTTGTCCACGACATTTGTTGCTTTGAACAGAGGATATTTAATAAAAACAAAAAAAAAAGAGAACCCATTAGTCGAGGGATAATTTTTCTTTCGATTTCTCCCCCTAAAAGAGCTCTGATAGGTAGGTGGGAGTTGGGAAGGGGAATCATCCTGATTTTTCTTTGAATACATTAGAGTCTGCTCCAAAATGCATCCAGCAAACCAATAACGTACTCTTTCAAACTTACACCATGGCAATGATGAATATAATGCCAAAATCTATTGTTAATTGCAAATTATAAGAATGAATGATGGAAAGAACGCAAGGCTGAGTGTTTTTTAAAGGGGGGGAAATGGGAAGACGGGAGGCGCGATGATTCGCAGATGACGTTATGCGGTTCAAAGGTATAATGATAAATATGGGGCGGCATACATCGTCTACATGCCATATCGGTAAGGGAGGGCCGGTGTCCAGATAGAGCGGCAACGTCGACAATGTTCCTCCTGGTTAATGTCAAAAAACTAGTAAGTCAGTTATATACATATTCGTGATTTTTCATAGATCGTATACTGTGAGTTATGTTCTGTAGGGTGGCGTCTGGAAAAAAAAAATCGATGGTATCGATGGTTCCATCGGAAATTTAAAAGGGTTATTCGGTGCGAAAACCGTTAAACCACGCAAATAAAATACAAAACGGTTAATTCTGCTTTGACATCCATTTTATTAACTTTTTATGAAAAAAACAACTTAATTTAGATATATCAGGGAAAATCATACTGATACCAAATACAGCTACACCTATGTATGTATATTGTTGCGAGATACCCATATTGATTGTTGATTTGCTTCGAGATATTCAAGTAAACCCTTTTTCTTTTGAAGCAACAAAGTTCCAATGTTTTTCTGTTTAGCTGAATTAAATATTTAATTTAAATTAAAAAAAGGGGATTGAAAATGTTTTATGCCACGAAAGAGAGAAATCACGTAAGTTCTTTCAATCACGATAAGGATTTATAAAAAGTTTAACTATAGATTGGTTTGAATTTCGCTTTCTCCGATTTTTCGATAGTAGGTATACTGTAACGATCCTTTTTCGCCCCTTGGGATATTTCCAATACCTCTGGGGCTAGGTTCGACACAACAAAATTTATTTGTGACCTGGTGAAATTAGAACTCGTTTGCTTGATTAATGGTTTTCAAAGCAGGGCTCGGCTGTGTATAACTAATTTCTCTGACGAAGTTTCGGACTTCGGCACGGTGTTCTGGTCCTATTCTATGGACTTGTTTGTTGCCTAATAACTTGAGAGGTTACTCGTAAGGCCTTCTCAGTTATTGTGCTTCTCCTCGATCCTTTTCACAAGACTTGCTTTTCACTTGCTTGAGCTTTTGAGGTTACTCGTAAGGCCTTAAAGCTCTTTGGTTGATGACGACTTCATGACTTGATGACTTGATGACTTGATCCCGACTTGTTGATCTGATCATGACTTGATAACCTGATGATCTGATGATTTCTCTTGATCTGTGCTGCCTTTATATACTAACCAACTTAATATTACTTTAACTTAATATATTACTTTGTAATAATTAGCCTGTTCATCTTAATAAATATTAGTGGCTAAATTTGTATGTATCTCAATGCATTGGGCCCATTTTATCCATTGGATAGAGGGCTTCCCCATTACTCATCCCTCCCTCTTTGGCTTGTATATTTCCCTCACAAGTCCACAAGCCGTTATCGTTTCTTACATTTATTCTTTCCCCCCTACTCCCCGATTTAGAAGCATAGCTTCTCGCGATCTAATTGCTTTCGATCTCCCATGCATGACGTATGTAGAGAGTACCTGCATTGGCCACCGGTACTCTCTCTCTTGTGGGCATACATGCATAGTGTATGTGTGGTGTGGGTATATGCTTCTCCCGCTTATTCCTCCTCCCACGCATCTTCCCGCTTATACGAAATCGCCAGCTGTCGCGTGTGGTTCGATTCGGCCATGTTTGCTCGTAAATTATTCGTCTCGATTTGGTTCGATCGATTAGTGCTGGGCTTAGTCGTATATCGTAGTCTTTGACCGCCGAGTTTTCACATTATACCTAAAAGATTGATTAAGATTAGGTTTCTCCCATTACATGAAATCAAATCACAACTAAATGTAAGAAACATATACATATACAATGTGTTTTCTTAAATGCAGAATGTTTTTTTTTTAATTAATTAGAACAATTAGTAACATGTTCTGCAGTTTACTGTTGGACACATCGCTATCGAAAAATTTACATCGATCTATTAGTCTTTATCAATTAAAGGTGGAGAAACATCGATGTTTGCTACTATCTACATTTTCGATGTTTCTAAGCAAAACATCGATATAACATCGTTGTTATACCATACACCCATAGGGTGAAATGGTATATTAAAGTCGCCAAAATGTATGTAACAGGCAGAAGGAAGCTTTTCCGACCCCATAAAGTATATATATTCTTGATCAGCATCAACAGCCGAGACGATCTAGCCATGTCCGTCTGTCCGTCCGTCCGTCCGTCCGTCTGTATGAACACCTAGATCTCGGAGACTATAAGAGCTAGAGCCACCAAATTTGGTATGTAGACTCGTGTAGTATATAGAGTGAACAAGTTTATTTCAAATTTCTGCCACGCCCCCTACCGCCCCCGCAAATTATATAAAACCGATTTTCTCAAACACTATAGCAACTAGAGACACAAAGTTTGGTATGTGTATTGGATTAGTAAATGCGCACATTTCGTATTTATAAAAATTTTGCCACGCCCCCTACCGCCCCCGCAAATTAAATAAAACCGATTCTCTCAAACTATTCTAGCTAGAGACACCATAGTTAACATAAATATTTGCTTAGTCATTGCGCACATTTTGTATGTGTAAAGATTTTGCCACGCCCCTTTCCGCCCCCGTAATTTGAAAAAACTCGATTATCTCCTAATTTTCTACCTTGTGCAATCAAATTAAGCACACTTAAATTTGATACTAATATCAAGCAAAATACTAAATTTGATCAAAATCGGACTAAAAATAGCCAAGTTATGCATATAAACGTTTTTCCATATGGCCGGAAGTGGCCGTTGGCTGGTGGGGGCGCTAGGGTGCTCGAATGCTTGAGTGAGCGAAATACTAAGATATGCTTGTAAAAAGCATGCATACAGATTTTTTTAAAAATACGAAAATGCATTGGTTATTATAAACTTAAAATATTTGTTTTACTGGTGTATGGTATATCCAAGTCGGCGAGACGACTTACTTACTTCATTTTTAACAGTTTTTGCTTTAAATGAATATAAAGCAAATTCAGTAAATATTAAAACGAAGAACAATATTTTTATTAAACCATGAAATGTTCACAAACAAGTTTTTTTCATTCAAAAGATTACAAAATTGGAAAGGAAGAGGTTATTTCATTGTGTATCTTTATATTATCGTTAACGATACACAATGAGTTCTTATTGACAAACATTAGTTTGTCAGCAACGTTTGGTTTTAGTCGCATTCGCCTGTCAGAAATTATTTGGCCGGTTGAAAGTCCTTGCAGACTCACAGGATGTTGCGGGTATGCACAACAAATTTTTGTCAACCCCTTTGAGAACCATCATACCATCATTTTCCTAAAATTTTAAAGTGTTGCCTCAAAACAAGTACTGCGTCCGCTTAAAATGATTTTACTTTGGTTTTTATTTTGTATTAAAGAGAAGAAAAAAAAGTTTTATAGTGCTAGAGGTATACAAAGAAAACATCGATAGTCATTATCAAACATCGTTGGGTTCCAAAAATGAGAAACATCAATACATACATTGAAAAAAACATCGATGTTTTCTCCACCTCTATCCCTCCCGATGGTTCATGCCTATACTTTTATGACAACTGCAAACGCTCGACACACACACACATATGTATGTAGGGATGGAAATGCCAAACTTCTTAATCCCCAAACTTCTTAATCATTTTGGTAGTATTGGTAGTATTTTGTATTATTAGTTCGACATTTCCAAATACTCAAACACTCCTACAGTTTTTAACATTTGTAAAAAAAAAAAAAATAAAGAAAGTTTTTTTTACCAATCACATATTTTATTGAATATTACGCTTGAATAAAAAATAAATAAATCTAGCAAGGGTATTCAGGTATGCGAATCACCGATTTGGATGAATTATGTTCGAAATTGCTGCGTGTGCAAGAAGACAAAATCAACCGACTGTAGGCCGAACCCAGGGATAGGGACTGAAGTAAGGTCCTACCGGCCGTTCCAGAAAATTTATATAGTTTTTCTAAGGAAGTATCCTCGGTCGAAGGGCGCACACGCGAACGAATTTCGTAGTGGTGGATAATTTTCCCAAATTTGTGTTTCTTTACGCCATGCGAGAGGCCACGGCAAACGGGGTGGTATAATTTCTCAAACGTGAGGTTTTTCACAAATTCGGAGTGCCTGAGCTGGTGCACAGCGATAATGGAAATCAGTTTGTATCGAAGCAATTCCAGCAATTGCTACGAGAATACGGAGTGAAGCATCTGCTTACGGCGGTCTATTCGCTAGGGATCTAATGCGGCCTAAAGGGTAAATCAGTCGGTGCTTAACGCTATACGGGCCTACCTGGATACCGATCACCGTGACTGGGACCTATATCTTAACGAAGAGAAACCTGGAAGAGAAAATGACCATTGTGAGCAAGGCGGGAAAGGATTTCATAACTTAATCACTTACCTGAGTCCTGCGACGAGGCATGAATCGTTCCGTAGCTAATAATTACCCCTAATAGCCCGGTTAAATCGACCTGCGCTGGTGTTACCGCCGTCATTACAAATTTAACAGTTAACCGTCAACCCGAAAATGCTGGAGTTGGCAGCCCTGGGTTGGCAGCCCTGAAAAACACGAGCGGGGACCAACCAAGAGTTTGGCGTCAGTATGTGATGGCACCAGGAAAGAAAGCTACAAACTTTTTAAAGCGTTAGTAAAAAGCGTCAAGCGTCGTCGTTTAAAAGTAAAAAATGTCAAAGTCTAATTACATCACACAACCTGTAAAATTGCGCTAAATAAACTGATCGCTATATAAACAGTAACTTAAGTTTGTTTTGGTACAAATGAAACCCCGTACGTCACATTTCTTTAAAAAAGTTTATTGAGGTTAAAAAGTTCCCGCGTGCCCGAATTTCACCATATGTATAAAGTGCAAATACATAAAGACACACATACACATGTTTATTAGAGCGTAACTACACATAAAGTGTTCAAAGCCATGCATGTGTAAAATAACTTTAAGTAGTATATGCACAAATTGCAGGGGATAAATTCAAAGCACAATATAATCGGAAACCAATAGACTAAAACAAATCCAAAGCATCATGAATTAAGATCAAGACATTTGTAGTGCCTGTAACAAGAGTCGCCTAAACAGTAGTACCCAATGCGACAATTGCCAGAAATGGTACCACTTTCAAAGAGCTGTAGTCAATAGCTCAATAGCAGAGGCTGAATGGATTTGCAACAGCTGCCAACAAGCGCTGGACAACGTGGCATCAACAAGCACTGATCATGACCCGTCAACAGGATCGCCCAATATACCAAATGCCAACAAAGCCACGGAACAACATTGCCCCGAATCTCACGCAGCAAATACGTCTTATCTCGGCAAAGTAAATTTAGTCGAGCAAACTCAATCGTCAAGCTCAAATTATTTGATGTTGGCAATGCTGGAGGAAAGGCGGGAAGCCGAAAAAAGATACATCGAGCAAAAAAAAACAACTTGCTTGCACAGCAGCAAGGAACGCAGGTAACGTGTCTCCAATTAAATGGACCAACTGCTTCTCAGCTAGCCGCAAGGCAAGTTTTACCCGCAGATCTACCCATCTTTAACGGAAATCCAGAGGACTGGCCAATCTTTATTGGCATGTACGAGAACAGCTGCCGTATAGCGGGGTTTTCAAACGCCGAAAACATGCTACGACTTCAGAAGAGCCTCAAAGGTAAAGCCTACGTACTAGTTCGTGATAAGCTACTGCTGCCAATACTGGTTCCTGATGTCATTAATACGCTCAAGACATTCATTGGACGCCTGGAGCAAATACTCGATCGATTGATCGACAAAATAAGAAATATAAACGTACACAAGGATAAATTAGAATCCATCGTTGATTTCGCAATGGCGGTGAGAAACGCATGTGCAACCATGGAAGCGTGTAATTTAACATCACATTTAAATAACCCGATGCTTCTTCGAGAACTTATCGACAAACTACCCACCCAGCAAAAGTTAAACTGGGCTATGCATCCACGTAACGAATCCATCTCGGTTATAAAATCATTTAGCGATTGGTTGTACAAAATAGCTGAGGCCGCAGCCACTGTCATGCCTGACCAAAGCACTAAGGCCAATAATGTCAACACACACTCGCAAGCACATCAACAACCACAGAAAGGACCAAATAATCGAGAGAATGGGTGGCAACAAAACTGTAAGCCGAAGCTACAATGCGTGATGTGTGCTTCCACGGATCACCAGGTTGCTCTATGTCAAAGCTTCAAGCGACTGTCCGTTGACAATAGACAACGAATAATAAACGATGCCAAGGTATGCTACAGCTGCCTCAAAAGTCACCGCCGTAAATGCTTCTCTAATCGTTGCTGCGAAATTGACAATTGCAACACAAAACATCACCCGCTTCTTCACAAAGGCACAGTCAGAACCGAAGTTGTTACTGCTCATCATAAAGACAATGTAGTGGAAGGACAATTTTTCCGCGTTGTACCCATCAAACTGTATGGAGCTAATGTATCAGTCACTCTCATCGATGAAAGCATTTTGGACAAGCTGAAGATCTCTTCAACGCCAGAGCCAATTTGCCTGCAATGGACCGGTGAAGAAACCAGAAACGAAGAAGACTCCGTTAAGACCCACCTACAAATCTCGGAAGCGGGAACTGACAAAAAGCTATGGCTCTACAACGTGCACTCAGTAAAGAAATTGGGATTGCCGAAACAAACCATCAATGTTGAAGAATTATCCAAGCTTGCCGCTAAAGTCGTACCAAAACGGTACACCACTAATTTTAATCGGCAGCAACAATTGGAATCTAGCAATACCCCGCAAAATCCGTGAGGGCAGACGAAACGAACCCATTGCTTCAAAGTGCACATTAGGATGGTGCATCCAAGGATCAACAAACTCAAGCAAACACGTAACAATGCATCATTGCGAGTGCAATTGGAGCGAAATAGATAAAGCCATAAAAGAAAGTTTCACAATGGAACCAATCGTATCTAGAGAATTTATTTATTTATTTATTTACGTCAACTAACACAGCAGTCGACGAAAAAGTTTAAGCTAAAGACAGATAGTAATTAATTGAAGAAGATAGCTTAGCTATATACACAACTAAACATCCCCGACCCGGTGGAGGTGCATATGCATTTATTTGCATAAGGTGCCAGCTATACCCCGACTCACAGCCAATATGGTCAGGGATGAGTTGCAGCCAATCCAAGTCCAGAATATTTTCATTGGTTTCGCTGTAGATGATTAAAAAGTATAGCGCGAAGAGAAGTGACAGAAAGATGAGGAGAAATTAGGTGAGAAAGGTTGTTAAAAGATTGGCAAAGAACACGAAAAGGTTCGTGAAGAGTGTAGTTAGTCAGTGTTTAAGATTAAACATCGTGTTCATCTGAAATGGCTTCACCAAATCAGATTGACCAAAGAAATATACAAAACGAAACAAAAACATAAAAACAAAAATAAGTCATAAAGATTCATATGACAATTATTGCTTAATACCAAACAAAACATGCATCCACACTCTGTGGAAAACACTTAAGATTATAACAGCGGTGCGGTATCAAGAAGCCAACGCTGAGCATGAAATATAAACATTAGAATAAGTATTTTTAAGAACAATTGTCGCCTCGAGTTTTTGAGCCTAGAGTCTAGGAATTCATTTATATACACAACAATTCTGTAAATAAAATCAGTTCATATTTTGAATTCAAAGAATGAAGATCGGGTTATTATTTCCTTCGCCCTGGAAGCCCTATTCATTCAGACTTCTACTAAGGTAAATAGGAAAAAAGTTTCTGGTCCGATGTGAGGGAACACAAAAATATAGCGTATCTAGTAAATTGGTAGAAATGACATCACCGTTGACTAGTTTATGGAGAAAGAGAATACCAAATACGAGCCTACGGTTGTAAAGTGAAGGAAGATTAATAAGAAGAAGTCTGTCAGAATAAGAAGGTAGGCGAAGACTCGGGTCCCAATTAAGACCGCGTAACGCAAACTTAAGGAATTGCTTCTGTACCGATTCAATACTACGCTGGTGAACATCATATTGCGGGTTCCACACTGGCGAGCAATATTCGAGAATAGGGCGAACTAACGAAGTGTATAAAACCTTTGTTACATAGGGATCATCAAATTCTTTGGCCCAACGTTTAATAAAGCCAAGAAGGCTGCATGCTCTATTGACAATTGAAGCAATATGAATATTAAATGAAAGTTTTGGGTCAAACATAACGCCTAAGTCTTTAAAGGATGGTACACAATCTAACAGAACAGACTTAATGGAGTAATGAGCTAGGAACGGAGACAAACGACTGAAAGTCATAAAAGAACACTTAGAGGCATTAAGGTGTAATTAATTAACGTGGCACCAATCACAGAACGCATCGAGATCAGATTGCAAGTATTGTTAGAAAGAAGGATCATTATAGGAATAACAAATCTTGACGTCATCCGCAAACATGAGCACGCGTGAGTGAACCAAGGCCAAGGGTAAATCATTTATAAACAGGGTAAACAACAGTGGGCCCAGATGACTGCCCTGGGGTACACCTGACGTAACTTGAATAGTTTTAGATATTGAGGAACGAAAAGACACCTTTTGGGTTCTGCCAATAAGATACGACTTTAACCAAGCCAACAGTTTCGGGGAAAAACCCATGATGTTAAGTTTCGCGAGAAGCATAGAATGATCAACCGTATCGAAAGCCTTACTAAAGTCAGTATAAATAACATCAGTTTGACACTTTTTACGGAAGCCATGGTGTACAAGGGTAGTCAATTCTAAAAGGTTAGTAAGCGACGAACGACCTTTCATGAAGCCATGCTGACAAGGAGAAATAGTGGATCTGGATAGGTGTTGAAGGGAAGACGTAATAATTTTCTCAAACAGTTTTGGTATTGCCGAAAGTTTTGCAATGCCACGGTAGTTAGAAACATCCGATTTGCTACCCTTTTTAAAAAGCGGAATAATAAAAGACTCCTTCCAAATATCGGGAAAGCTACAAGTCTCACTCGATATAAAGAATAACCGAGATAAAGGCTTAGATAGGGAAATCGAACACATTTTAAGGATGCAACTAGGTATATTATCAGGACCGGGAACGAAGGAAGACGTCATAGATGACAAGCTAGAGATAAGTCTAAAGTAATACTAGGGAAAAACAAACAATTTAAATGTGGGATTGAAAAGGGATAGGTTGTGGGAACCGAAACAGTAGTAGAATAAGTCGACTGAAAGAATTTAGCAAACAGATCTGCAATATCTGAGTCATTATTAGCAGTCTGGTCATTAAGTCTGAAGGTGGAAGGTAGTTCTTATAAAATTCAACCTTACAGCGAACGATATAATTATTGTAGCATTGAGTGTTTAAAAGACAAAATTGAGATTTGGCTATACAGTAATTTGCATAGTCAAGTCGCGAACCAGTTTTTTTAAATCTTTTAAAATATCTCGATTTAATATTGCGGAGATTAGAGAGCCTACGTGTGAACCAGACTGGCGCGCTGGAGACGGTAGAGACATTCACATAAGGAACGCATTTATCAATTAGAGAATTAAGAGCAGAGTAGAAAAACTTCACTGCATAATCTATATCGCAGCACTCAAATAGAAATGACCAATCAAAAGAGAAAATAAGGCTATTAGGAAGATTGAAATTTGTTTTACGAAAACATCTACGACGAGAATTTGCGATGTTATTAAGTGAATTAGTAACGGAATTGTAAGAAATAGTAACTTCAATGGTAGGGTGATAAGGATCTTCAGGTTTCACTAGGGGCTGTGTTCGGGATACAGCACTAACAGTGGGATCAGAGACAAAAACAATATCAAGGATTCTTTTAGAAGAGTTAAGGAAAGAATTCAACTGATATAGCGGACATTCAAGTAGGCAATCAAGAAAAACATGTTGAGATGAAGGAATTAAGAAAGATAGATTATCATCAACAAGCCAAGAAATATTAGGCAAGTTGAAATCACCTAAAACTATAAGGAAATCACGATCTCTAAGACTATTAAAAATAGTTTGCAAAGCATCAGCATGGTGCATATAGGTCATGATATCAGAAGCTGGAGGAATATATGAACAAGAAATATATAAGCTAAAGTTGGAACATGTAACTTCGACGCAAATAAACTCAACACCTAAGGGCAGATCAATCGGCACGACACTTGAACACAGATTCGAGTTAACAGCAATGAGTACTCCACCGCCACGACGACCAAGACGATCAAGCCTATAAGAAATAAAGTTATTAGAAAGAATTTCATTATCCAAAACAGAGGAGTTAAGCCAAGTTTCAGAGAAAGCTAATATGTCAGCCGAAAAGGTATGGCTATCACAGAACAGGTTCGAGAGCTTGGTAAGAAGTCCTCTTACATTTTGATAATATATGCAAAGACTAGACGTTATTAGTTTTTTGAAGCAGAAGATAAATTAGGAAGGTGGACAGGCAACGGACGGGAGCGCCCATTGGGCGCAAACTCGTGTACAACTAGGCCCTCTGGCCAGAAATTAGTGTCAACCATAGCTGAGAAATACTCATTTGGTACTGTAATTTTAAAAGAGGAGATTTCGCGAGGCCTAGAAAACTTAAACTTTTGAATTAAAACCTTAGCAGGGCATATATTACCAATGTAAGCTGCCACAGACGACTCAGAAGTATCTGGAGCAAGCCTAGAGATAAATAATTGTTTGCGATGAGGCAAGTGATTGAGAGCCAGCATGATCCTGTGATTAATCAGAGTTCCCGTGAGGGATAGATTGAGGTACACCAGGGCTTGTAATGGGTACTTCAATCTGAAAAGAAGAGCATAAAGAGGGACAAGAATATGGTGTAGGCGAAAGTAAAATGGGAGACGAGAGAGTGCTGGCGACTGCTTACGAGGCAACTCAAGGGTACATTTCTTGGGTAATTTCTCAGAAGGTGGATTAAACTTAAATTGCGACAATAAATGTACGCTAGATTCACACTCGTTAGACAGCTGTTTGGCCAGTTTGTTTAAAGAAAGAAACTTTAAACGAAGATCCCTATACATACGGCTAAAATCAAGCTGCTGGCTGGCACAAGATGGGCAAGTCCAGCGCATCAAGCCAAGCTCAGGCTTAGACACAGACAAACCAGAAAATTTGTCGTAGTCGCGGCCATTGAGGCCAGCACATTTTAAGTGAATAAGATTATCGCAGAGCCAACACGATATTGCTCTATACTGATCATCAAAACGATCAGAATGCTTGCAAGTAGGTAGACAACAAGCCATTGAAACGCCAAAAGGAACACAAGGCAAAAATATATACAAAATTTAAAATTTAAATACACATTACTAAGATAATTATCGATATAAAATCAATAAATACAAATAAAACAAAGAGACAGCTAGAGTGCACAGCACAAGAGAGAGTGCAAGAACAGTTATAAGCCAAGCTTTGAGAGGCGGCGTTACAAAAGTAATTACGCGGCAGAGAAGCTGAGCACAAGCACAATGAAGAGAGAACAACAAAAATAAAAAAAAACACTAGCACTGATTGTATGATCGGGCGGTGAGGGGAGCAACTGCAGAAGCAATGACGAGAGAGAAAAGGAAAGAAAATATATAAAATGCACCAAACACTAATCACGAAAAAAAACTAATTAATTTGGCAAATTCTGCAAATAAAACACACGGATGTCAAGCAAACCACACCAACGAAAGTGTAAACAAGCTAAGCTCAATTAAATATTGAGAGAAACAATGATTATTTATAAAAACTCAGGAGCTATGCATAAACACGACCGTCACATCAGAGAGCAGAAAAGCTAAACAGCATCTGACGATTCCATATTGACGCCTTCATTTTTTAAAGCTTTTTTTAAAGCTCTGCAATTCCAGGCGCCGTAACAATCTCTCTGCTTCTCCAGAAAGATTTGATTTTAAGCACCACATTTATTCTATTGCGGATATATTGACTCATGAACCTTTTTAAAGGTGTCATGAAATTGTTGCCATTTCATTAATTGTTTGCCAAATGGTCCTTCCAATCCTCCACTGTCTTAGTTACAACCGCCTTAATTTTGCTGAAATAGTCCGATACAAAGTAGTCTTCTGTTGGCACGTTATTTAGTTTGTCTATTAGCTCCTGATGACTTTTCCAAAGGTCTCTCACATGTTTTCCGAGAGCTCAAGTTTCTCCTGAATTGCCTCTCCTCGTTCTGTCTGCTGCTTATCCATCCATGTTCTTTTATATTCTTATGTACCTGCCTTTTTATGCTAGTACGTGACCCTATGGGAGTTTTTTATTTTGTCAAAGACAGGGAACGCTCCGACTCGTTCCTTAAATTGGTCAAAAGTAGCACAAATAAGAATAAGAAATGAATAGAAATCGCCTTTTTGTTTAGTTTTTAACAATAGTTAATTTTATTTCCAATATTCGTATTCTTTTACACTGATACACGCCACGACAGTGACACCAATTTTTTGAGTTTCTTTTATTTGTTAATAATTGCTGACTGATGCCAAACTATAGAACTCGTACGTACACCTGGGTTACTGACCGAGTTAACTAGGTCAGAGATTGCTGACGCCACAGTTTTTATTTATTTTTTTTTATGGGAATGTAACAAAGTTTAACAAACTTTATTTTACATAAAAATAACTTTTTATGATTTGGTCGCCCAAATTTTTATTCAATGGGTATGCAATGCTACCCCGTTATTTAACAAAGGTAGAGATGGGGGCCAAAAAAACAGCGATGCACACCCAATGTAGCTACAATCTTACTAAGAATAATGCATTTCTTTTATAGTAAAAATAGAGAGCTCACCAGCGCATAGTTCGACATAGAGTTAGGTCAGCATAATACGTCCTTATTAATAATAGCTAACCATAGCAGCTTAATTAAGTAGGTCTTTATTGTTAACTGCTGACCATATCAGATCTACTTCTGTTTTTACGGATTATTTACCGCTCGTGCTCTCTTATGAACAAGCAGAAAAATTAAGAAAGAGAAGAAGCCTGAACAGAAGAAATAAAACATACGGAACATAAGCTCACTCTCCATTACCGAAGCATTTCAGTTCTCTCGACCTTACAAATGGACCATCTTGACAGTAAATTGCCCTCGATTCTCAGTAGATTTTAAATTATACACTGATCGGGCATTGTTCCCTCTGGGCCGAAGTCAGACACGTAATTATCATGTGGCTTCTGCCAGAGCCAGGTGACTTGGGGGCCTTCAATATCTCGTATTACATATTTTTTATGTATTACATAGGGACCGCGGTATCGCTTAATGAGTTTTTTACTTGTGCTTACCGTCGTGTCCTCATTCTTTATAACCACAAAATCGCCAACGCTATGTGACGCTAAATGGCCTAACTTCTCATGCACTACCCGAATGCTACAATAAATCATTTCAGAAGGAACATAAATCTTGTACTCTACTCTATCTTGGGGTGGTCGCAACCCTATCACCAACATCGATAACACCAGCTGAAGTGTTCCCTGGTTTGAGTCATCTCTTTTAATATATATATATATATATATATATTCATACACATATATCTCTTGCTCGTGTTTTTCCTCTCTTTTTTTCCCCACCTTTTTTGTTTTTTTTTTTATTTTACCACAGCTGGATAGCTGACTCGTGGTGCAAGTATCAGCTGTGCACTGGTCAGGCCAAACTGGGCTTAAAAGCCCCAACATTGGCACCTGCCAAATCCGCGAATTCGCAGAAAGCTTTTAAGCGGAGCTTTAAAGTGATCACGCTTTTTTCAGCCCCCCAGCTGCCAACTCGGTCTGTGGGCCCCAAGCCAAGCACTCTGCCTTGGAGGAGAAAGTACCAGGTTCAAATCCACCCTGGGAAAAAAAAAATTTTCAATTGCATTTTTTTTTTCTACAGAAATTAAATTAATTGTCAGAAAATTTTTTAAAAATTAATTCGGGATTGTTGGAATCAGTCAGTCACAGACCGAAATTTCCAAGTGTGTGGAGCCGAGCAGGGAGCGGCATAACTCCCAAAAGTCCCAGGGGGAAATGGTTGCATGGTTGACCTGGTTGCAAGCAATGGAGGGCTTGAGATCGGCTGGCTCGATGGCGGGGCCAAGCGGGCGGCGTCAATCAGTGGCGCCGACTTCAGCGCCGCTTTCCTGGTCGGAATCTGTTTGCGTCGACAGCCCAGTTAGCCAACAGGAGATTGAGGCGGTGTTTGGCCATGGGCGAGTAGTAGGCGTGGAGGAGTTGTTTGGTGCAACCGAAACGCCAAAGAGACTGCGCGAAGGCTCTATGAGTCCACCAGCAGGCAGTGCGGTGCAAGCAAAAAAATCTAAGTTGCATCAACCTAGGGGCAAGAGCGAGATGGCAGAAATGGGTGCATTACTGGAGGAAATAGCCGAACGCATCAAGCCAGAAAAGGAGGGAGGCAAGCGAGCCATTACGAACGCTATCAGAGAAAAAGTAGACAGACTCAAAGAATTGCAGCAGGCAGTGAGCATCATTCTGGGCAGCGACAGCGACCCCGAATCAGTAGCGGCATGCCCCAAGTGCACCAAAGTATTCCTCGTCACAAGAGGGCAACAAACGGAGAGTCCGCAACAACAGCCTAGGATGCCCCTCCAGAGAGCAGTCGACGCAAACACTTCGGAAACTTTCTTGCCGAAAAATCGCCGGCCGCGAGAAACTTTGTTGCCGCCCGACAACCAAGTGAGCGCGCCGCAATCAGAGCCTGCATGGCAGACCGTGACGGCGAGGCGACCGACTCGGACTTTACCAAAGAAGCGTCCTGCCGCTATTTTGGTACAGCGAAAAAGTGAGATGTCGTACAGCGACACGCTAAAGCTGGTGACAAGGAGCCAGGACACCAAGCTGCAGGCAGTGGGCGAAAGCGTGCGCTCAGTGAGACGCACCGCCAAAGGAGACCTCCTACTGGAGCTAAATGCAGCAGGGGCAGAGAATGTAGTCCAGCTGAAGGAGGGCATAGGATCCGCACTTGAAGGTCAAGTCGAGGCAAGGGCGCTATCAAACCTGACCAGATTGGAGATTCTGGATATGGACGGCGAAACAACCAAAGAGGAAATCGTTCAGGCAGTCTCTGACCAGATGAGCCTGAGAATTGATACCGCACCTGAAGATTGGATACTCGGTATGCAGGGTACGCGTAAGCACTTCGGCGTCCAGATGCTACAGGTGCGTTTGGACACGTGGCAGCAGCTTGCAACAGCCCCGTCGACAGGACAAATTGGTGCCTAAGATGCGGCGGTAAGGACCACAAAGCGAAGGAATGCAGCAACGCTTTCAATTGCTGTATATGCGAGTCAAGAGGGATTACCGAGCAAAAACACGTAGCAGGCGTAGTCAGCGGTGCCCCTCAATAACGCAGGCGGGGCCCATGAAGTCGTCTCGTCCAAGACGGAATGTTTAGTTTTACCCAGCTAAACTTAAACCACTGTGAGGCAGCACATGAGCTGCTTAAGCAGAGGGTGCGAGAGACCAAATCTGATGCGGCTGTAATCAGCGAACCATTCCGCAGGAAAACCTCACCCAACTGGGCGTATAGCGCGTCAGGCAAGGCCGCCATCTGGGCATGTGGCAACCCGCCAACGCAGCTCCTTTCCCGGCTAGCTGGTGAGCACTTCATCAGTTGCTATTTGCTGCCCAGTCTGTGCCTCACAGACTTTTGCAAGGCGCTTGATGAATTGTCGACCGACGTAAGGACACACAGACCCACCATAATCGCGGGAGACTTCTGTGTTACTATAGGCCGTACAGCGGACAGACGGCTGCACGAAGCGCACCCCCTCCCTGCTGACATGCCCTTCAAAGAAGACTCGCTGGACCACCAGGCGTTCTCTTCAATGCTGTCCCGGCAAAGTCTCACAACAGTCACGGCGCAAGAAATGGCAAACGAAGCCTGCAGTTTGTTATCAGCGGCCTGTACGGCAAGTATGGCCCAATCCAGACCTTTCAGAAGCCACCACAAGCCGGTATTCTGGTGGAACGGAGAAATTGGAGATTTAAGAAGATCCTGTATGGCAGCTAGAAGGAAATACCAACGAGCGAGGAAGCGCATGGACCCGGACTGGACACTCCACCACGCCCATTACAGCTCGGCTAGAAGGTCCCTCAAGAAGGCGATCCTTTCCGCGAAAAGGGAATTTTATCTGCAGCTGTGCGACTCCGCAGAGCACGATCCATGGGGAAAAGCATACAAAACAGTGGTCAAGCGGATACACGCAAACCGTCAGCGCGTCCCAACTGACGCTGAAGAAGTCGCAAAAATTGTCGACGGCCTCTTCCCCAACCGTCCGATTTCCCCTAGCTTTGCTTGATACTAGTATCAACTTTAAGTATGTGCGGCGGCGGTGGGGGCGTGGCAAAATTTTTACAAATAAAAAATGTGCGCATTTACTAAGCAAATATACATACCAAGTCTCTAGTTGCTAAAGTGTTTAAGAAAATCGGTTTTATATAATTTGCGGGGGCGGTAGGGGGCGTGGCAAAATTTTTATAAATACAAAATGTGCGCATTTACTAAGCAAATATACATACCAAATTTTGTGTCTCTAGTTGCTATAGTGTTTAAGAAAATCGGTTTTATATAATTTGCGGGGGCGGTAGGGGGCGTGGCAGAAATTTGAAATAAACTTGTTCACTCTACATACTACACGAGTCTACATACATGGAACGATGGGCAAAAAAAAAACTGGAGACAATTGTCTACTCTTCGACCAGCGGGGCCAAATGTCCTCCCGTCTACTTTTTCCCTGCCTTGCTGGGATTCTTTCTTTTATATGTCCCTCCCGACTTGCTTTCGGGTATCTCCTAGGCTGGTGGGGAAATTCTATTGCGGACAGGTACAAAAAAAACGTGGACAGTTGAGGCAAGTACTCCAGCGCAGGTCGATTTAACCGGCCTATTAGGGGTAATTATCGGAAAATTTAAGGAGTCCCTAAATAGTCTGGCCCACTGAAAACTCACCCAATTTTTACGGTTTCTCCTGAATTGCCTCTCCTCGTTCTGTCTGCTGCTTATCCATCCATGTTCTTTTATATTCTTATGTACCTGCCTTTTAATGCTAGTACGTGACCCTATGGGAGTTTATTTATTTTGTCAAAGACAGGGAACGCTCCGACTCGTTCCTTAAATTGGTCAAAAGTAGCACAAATAAGAATAAGAAATGAATAGAAATCGCCTTTTTGTTTAGTTTTTAATAATAGTTAATTTTATTTCCAATATTCGTATTCTTTTACACTGATACACGCCACGACAGTGACACCAATTTTTTGAGTTTCTTTTATTTGTTAATAATTGCTGACTGATGCCAAACTATAGAACTCGTGCGTACACCTGGGTTACTGACCGAGTAAACTAGGTCAGAGATTGTTGACGCCACACTTTTTTTTTTTTTTTTTTTTTTGGGAATGTAACAAAGTTTAACAAACTTTATTTTACATAAAAATAACTTTTTATGATTTGGTCGCCCAAATTTTTATTCAATGGGTATGCAATGCTACCCCGTTATTTAACAAAGGTAGAGATGGGGGCCAAAAAAACAGCGATGCACACCCAATGTAGCTACAATCTTACTAAGAATAATGCATTTCTTTTATAGTAAAAATAGAGAGCTCCCCAGCGCATAGTTCGACATAGAGTTAGGTCAGCATAATACGTCCTTAATAATAATAGCTAACCATAGCAGCTTAATTAAGTAGGTCTTTATTGTTAACTGCTGACCATATCAGATCTACTTCTGTTTTTATACCATACACCCATAGGGTGAAATGGTATATTAAAGTCGCTAAAATGTATGTAACAGGCAGAAGGAAGCTTTTCCGACCCCATAAAGTATATATATTCTTGATCAGCATCAACAGCCGAGACGATCTAGCCATGTCCGTCTGTCCGTCCGTCTGTATGAACACCTAGATCTCGGAGACTATAAGAGCTAGAGCCACCAAATTTGGTATGTAGACTCGTGTCATATGTACGCTTATCGAGTTTGTTTCAAATGTTTGCCACGCCCCCTACCGCCCCCGCAAATCAAATAAAACCGATTTTCTCAAAACCTATTTTAGCTAGAGATTTTTGATGTGTAAAGATTTTGCCACGCCCCCCTCCGCCCCCGTAATTTGAAAAAACTCGATTATCTCCCGTAATTTTCTACCTTGTGCAATCAAATTTAGCACACTTAAATTTGATACTAATATCAAGCAAAATACTAAATTTGATCAAAATCGGAATAAAAATAGCCAAGTTATGCATATAAACGTTTTTCCATATGGCCGGAAGTGGCCGTTGGCTGGTGGGGGCGCTAGGGTGCTCGTTTGCTTGAATGAGCGAAATACTAAGATATGCTTGTGAAAAGCATGTGAACAGTTTTTTTTAAATAAGAAAATGCATTGGTTATTGTAAATTTAAAATATTTGTTTTACTGGTGTATGGTATATCCAAGTCGGCGAGACGACTTACTTACTTCATTACTTATTATTTACCGCTCGTGCTCTCTTATGAACAAGCAGAAAAATTAAGAAAGAGAAGAAGCCTGAACAGAAAAAATAAAACATACGGAACATAAGCTCACTCTCCATTACCGAAGCATTTCAGTTCTCTCGACCTTACAAATGGACCATCTTGACAGTAAATTGCCCTCGATTCTCAGTAGATTTTAAATTATACACTGATCGGGCATTGTTCCCTCTGGGCCGAAGTCAGACACGTAATTATCATGTGGCTTCTGCCAGAGCCAGGTGACTTGGGGGCCTTCAATATCTCGTATTACATATTTTTTATGTATTACATAGGGACCGCGGTATCGCTTAATGAGTTTTTTACTTGTGCTTACCGTCGTGTCCTCATTCTTTATAACCACAAAATCGCCAACGCTATGTGACGCTAAATGGCCTAACTTCTCATGCACTACCCGAATGCTACAATAAATCATTTCAGAAGGAACATAAATCTTGTACTCTACTCTATCTTGGGGTGGTCGCAACCCTATCACCAACATCGATAACACCAGCTGAAGTGTTCCCTGGTTTGAGTCATCTCTTTTAATATATATATATATATATATATATATATTCATACACATATATCTCTTGCTCGTGTTTTTCCTCTCTTTTTTCCCCACCTTTTTTGTTTTTTTTTTTATTTTACCACAGCTGGATAGCTGACTCGTGGTGCAAGTATCAGCTGTGCACTGGTCAGGCCAAACTGGGCTTAAAAGCCCCAACATTGGCACCTGCCAAATCCGCGAATTCGCAGAAAGCTGTTAAGCGGAGCTTTAAAGTGATCACGCTTTTTCAGCCCCCAGCTGCCAACTCGGTCTGTGGGCCCCAAGCCAAGCACTCTGCCTTGGAGGAGAAAGTACCAGGTTCAAATCCACC
>JAEIFP010001113.1:0-17762 GCA_018903935.1 Drosophila insularis | reverse complement strand
TAAGCGAGAGCGCAAAAAAACACGACCGACTTCGATGAGTGACAATATTATTTTGTCGGGTATGAATCATTAATTTCTTTAGTTCCCTGATGTAGAAGAAGAAGTCCTAGCTTTCGTTTTGGGAGTCTGCGATAACTTTCGCTGGCTGGCTCATGGTAGGGTGGGTACAGACGCGGAGCGCAATTATCATCTATAGCGCCTGCAAGAAATGATGTCCGAAACTCTTTTGTATTCTTCTCTAATAAAACTCCAGGCAAGGGATAACGGTTAATATGGATAGCCGACATACATAAAATACGCTGTGAAAATACTAGCTATGACGTTCACAAAGAACCCCCCCACAGGCTGTTTTGCTAGTTGTTTATGAATCCCATTGAGCAGTCATATGCATACTTAACATATTCTCTAAAGTCTATCGCACGCGTTCTCAATAGAATTCAAGTGGTTCGGGTAACTCTAGTTGGAAATCGAGGTATAGTCCTGGTGGAACAGCGGGAGTAGGTTTATTCGTTCTGCTTCCATTTTATTGAGCAAAAGGATCGCAGTGTCACTAACCTTTGTGTTTTGCTGACTTATGTCGACAGTTACAGGGTGCAAAACAGGAGTGTTAGACTGCTACTTTATTTTATTGATATATATGTGTAGTTCTCTTTAGCTAATACATATATAAGGCGGGATGTCCCAATTTTTTTTTTGAGATTTTGTCGTCATGTGTCACGTTCTATTACATACCCTTGCAGTCCATGGCCATAATATTTTTACATGTTCCAAACTCTTTTTCTGTATCTCAATTCATTAATGCACAGAACATTTCAAATATCATTTCAATTTCTTCTTCTTCTTCCCCATTCCCTTTTACAGGCATGCCATGATTCGCATGCATACACATATAGTTTATGTAGCGTTGCGTCTGTATGTGTGCATGCGTGTGTTCTGTTGATTTAATGATGACGTAGTAGGCAGCAAGGCGAACCGATTTATATCGGCTGTAACTTGTGTTCTATATATCCGATCAGATTCAAATTTTGGGATCTGAGATTTTATGGGGATACTCCAATTTTTGCAAAAATGTTTCCTCCAGAGCTATATGATATAGTGCTCCGATTCTGCCAATTTTCATACTTTATTTTTCCCAGGTCATAAAAAACCCCCAAAAAAAATTTCATCCCGATAGCTCTTAAGATGGCTTTATTGTTTTTTGTGATACGTCTTAACACACAGAGTTATCTTCTGGTCTACTGTAGCATAGGGAAAGTGAATCAGCAAATGCCACCAAAATTTCGGAGAACACGTTCAATCAGTCGGGTGTGGTCAAATCTCAATGTATTAGCCGATGAGCAAGTGACTTATGAAACAGGTTTCTTTGCTCGAGTAAATGCAATATTCTGGAATGTAGATGTTAATTTTATCAATCTCTCTTTAAAAGTGCCCTCTAAAAGTTGGGTTAAGGAAGACAGGAGAGTTATAAAAATCCAAATTGAGAATACCAATCCGAAGCCACGTTTGATAATGCTAAAATGTCCAAATCCGGACTTTCCACGTTTTGCGACAATTACTCGAAGCCTTCTAGTGCAAACAGTTATGATCAAACCGAGCAATAAGATAGTAAAATCGAAATATCGTTGGCAACTAATGGACTTAACGGGGAAAAGTAAGTTTTAGGGGGATCTATAAATATCTGATGGAATCATTATATTTTCTTTTATAAACAGCCCGTTTATCTACGTTCCATACCGAATATAATGTGATTTTTTTGAAACGTTATTCAATGCGTTTTTATACCAAATATGAGCTATGGCGAAATCATTTAATGCTCTATGACGATGGAGAATTTGAGGGTCAAAAATTTGCAGCACGTTGCTATCTACATATTGCAATGGGTCAAGTTGAAGCTGTCATTGGTGGTGGCGCAGAACGAATTGCTCAGTATTCCTCAGGACTTATCATCGATGGTTCTACGGTAATTTATTTCTTACATTTAATATTGATTGTGTATGACAAAATTTTTGCATTGCAATTTTAGAGTCGAGATTATTCAAAACAGGAGACGGAGAGACAGTTTGCTAAATATTATTGGCATTGTGAGTCCTTTGAAGACTATAGAAATCCAACTTGCATACATAATATATCAACGTGTAAGTCTATAAAACTATAGCTTTTGGATTTTGTGTGTATTGAAACGATTTTAACAATTTCTAATAGTGCCACGATTCACAAATTCCTGCCTATTCGTTTCCGCCAAATTATCAGTACATTATTCGTCTATTGGTGGAAGCTGATGATTATCCAAGTCGTAAATCTCGCATGGTTCAGACCGTCCAAATGGTGGAACAGTCTTTAGTCCAAGTGATGATATATTGCGTCTTCAAAGGCTAAATGTTTGGACTAAGGGGGGCAAACACTCTCCTACCAGTGGTATGTGAGTGGACAGCTTACTCTAACCACTGAGGATCTGACCATGTTTATACGTTAGTCGCCACCACGGCTGTGGTTCAATTGATCATTCAAACTGAGGACGGGCGTATGGGTCAACAGATTAAGGAATTCAAAAAGAATCTGGGTCCCACAGTTGGGCAGTGTACAGTGAGTCCAACAACTGGTACCGAAGCTATAACTGCATTTTATCCGTGCTTCAAAAATTTTGATACCCGTCAAGCGCCTGTGGAATATTGGTATTATGCTGGACGGGTTCTGCTTAATAGTTGCTATGATTGTACCTGCGAGGTGCATTTGCCAGTGGTCAGTGAGATAAAAATTCTTGTGTGTGATAGCTTCCTGGCCTGGTGCAGTTCCAGTGTAAGTGTCCACATTGAGCCCTTGCAGAATGTGGCCACAGACACCCCCGAAGCTGTATGGAATTACCTCGTCAGCGAACCTCATCATTTATTGAGCTTAGTGGATGAAGGTTACTCTATACGCTATTTGCAGACCCTTCAATCTGTCGCCGCACACATTCATCATGTCGATACAGCAAATGAGTTGTTACGAGCCCTAAATGGCTCAGATACCTGTACTCGTTCATCATTGGGTAAGTTGGCCAATCTGACGCTAACATTGGCACATCAATTGAAGCCAATTGATCCTCTCGAGCATCGTATGCTCACATCGGTGGTGACGTCTTTAAATGATAACTTTGCCTGTGTATATCAATATAATATGGAGTATTTGCTTGTCGAGCAGTCATTCATTAATGTAACCCAAAGTTGTGTCACGGTCTACGATGTAATGAATCGCCTTTCCATGCAGGCGCCACGCCCGCCGAAATCCATATACAGTCAGTTTACCCCAGCACTTAAGAACCAAACTCTAAATCAAGCTTTGGTTGACAAATTGACAGAAGAGATCAATAACTTTAAGGATGATAAAGCTAAATTTCGCTCTTTGGTTTGGTTGAGTTCGAAATGGCAAACTGAGCGATTATATCGCTAAGAATGGTGATATTCTCTCCGAGGGTGTGGCTTTAGAATTGCAATGTTTTTACATTGAAACGGATCGGACATATTACATTGAGACAAGTGATAGTATGCATAAAGTGGAATTAGAACCCAGGAGCTCAAGGAGGGGAACGACGATTGGATTTGCCCTAAGGTAATATCTACAATACAAATGCGCTTGAGGTAGGCATTCTAACGTACATGCAAGATGTCCTTATGTAACGCATCGTATTGGAGGAGCTAACCTGCTGGCAGTCCGTTTTACAAAAAGTACCCATAAACTTCATGTTGCCATGACAATAAGTGAACCTCCACTGTTCTCTCAAGTCTCGGCCTCCGATTGTTTTGTACCAGGGAATTTAACAAGTAAAACCCTTTTATTTCGGAACAATTGCTATGAGGATAAACGGGTTTATATGGCTGTCAGCTAAGTTTATGCTGTGCCCGCCATTGCTGTTATTGTCGATCCTTTTGCCCATGTGCATACCAATCTTATAATTATAATTGCCCATGCATCTATTGTAGCTGCCCTTGTGTTGTGGTTACTCTGGCTGTTTATGTATAATAGTATACCACCCAGCAAAACTGTTGTCGGTGAGATGGTCGATATGGAGGAGACATTAACCAGAGATGTTCATGATATTTTGGTTCAAATAAAGACCGGAGGACGTGACAATGCCAATACAACGGCCTCGGTGAGGCTATCTTTTTTCAGTACACAACATCAGGAGTTGCAATTCACTCTTATGCAGGATCCAGAGCATCCGGATCTGCTACGCAATAAATAATACGTATATTCTGTGGCTTCGAACTCGGGATATACGGATACCTACTAAAATTGCAGTCTCACATAATAATAATGGACATAAGTCTCTGATGTCCGTTGGGTGAAAACGAAAATTTTAGTTTTGGCATCGTCGTTGATCTTTAAGCGAGGCGATGTCCAATTCGTTGGCAGTTGGTTTCGAAGATTTTGTGTCCAATACGAAACTGTATGGACCAACTGGGCTCTATTTCAACCTGTACTGGGCACTTGGCGAGAGACTAATCAGTATCCAAGCATGTCACGATTTAAACGTGTTTGTGTCTTTGTTTCCAAAATGGTCATTATATATAGCATTATAGCCTGTGGACAAGGACGTACCACTGTGGAAAGTTTGCAGAAGGATCGAGCGGTTTTTGTGCCGTTTAGCGATTGGTTATATTATAGTGTGTTTTGCTACATGGCTGGCATATGTACTTGTGCAAATGTTTTACGAATGGATATTATTGCAATATGCTTGATTTCAAAAAACCGCCAACGAAATAAGTGTTGACAAACACATTTTGTTATCGGCTAATATGATATCGGTTTTCACATTAAACATCTGGCAAGGCCAAACTTGTGTGTTATTATTTGTCTTATTTCATAAAAATAGGGTAAATATTTACTATAGTTACTCGGGCCCAAAACGCGCTTAAACTACACAAATGTATCAAACGAAAGAGAAAAATTCCACGAGCACGACCTCAGGTGCTCCTTGGCGATTTATTTCGTAGTTTTTGTGTAATTAACAAAAGAAAAATTATATTTTTAGCGGGATTCTAGATAAAAGTAGCTTTTTACGGCTAAAAGAAGCTGTCAAATTTTGAGATAGTGTTGCCAGATGCCAAATTTGGCATACTTGAATACGCGGGATTTTTAAAACTTTTGTTCGCGCTATTCTCAACAATCGAAAATATTGTTGAGATTACAATACTTCTTGATTTTAGAGAACAAATATAGTTCAGAATGAAATATTCGGCTACCAGAGCAACCGAATATTCCTCAATTTTATAATTCAGAATAAAATATTTGGCTGCCAGGGCGGTCAAACAACGCGCCAAATAAAAAATAGCGTTTGCCAACACTAAAATCTAGCTTTAGTCGATTTTTCCACTTTTCAACACTGAAATCTCGAGTAGCTTAAGTAAATATTTACCAAAAATAGTATTTGTATTTTATTTTCAACATAAAAAAAGTCTTGAAATTCATTATATAATTAAACAGTATTAAGTTTGACAAGCCTGTAGTATTAAAATAATGTCGGGTCTTTAGCTGGTTTTTTTTATTGCCATCTTATTGACTGTTGGGTTGCTCTGTATCGATATCGGCAAAATTCTATCGATATATCTCAACAGCACATCGATGCTTTTGCAGCACTAGTGGGTGTGGCAGAAGTATTATTAATTAAAATAAATAGAAGAAAACTGTATACTGTATAAGTTAAAATGTCGGAAAAGAAGAGAGCACGACGTCGCAAGGATGTGTGTTAAAAACATGATCACGTCGTATTAATTTCTGCTGATTTGTGTGCGCGTTTCCGTTTGTCATAATCCAATTGCTGCCCAGGATGAATCTGATTGGTTTTCAATTGTTCGCGCAGAATCTGCAATTATCCTGATACTTGGGGACCATGTGCCAAGTCTCTGATGGTCATGGTATCAGTTTATCAGGCTGGGGGGCAAGTTCAATGTTGTCACAGCTGTCCTATGTATGTGTATATGCGTGGGCGCGTGTTGCTTTCTCTGCCTCCTGCAGACTGGCTATAATTAACTTATTTAGCTGAGAAAGTTGAATTGTCTTTGGAAACGCACCAAATCTTTAACCGTAGTTTTCACAATTGTTTGGGCATTGACTCGCGGCAAATTGCATTTCTGGATCTTCCCCAATCTGACTGAAGATGTGGGATTTTTCGCATCCTTTTGGACGCTATATGAGGTAGGCCATAGGCCTAAATCTGAAAAGAAATCCAAATCGAAATCAAGGAAAAAGGATAAAGATAGCGATGCCGAAGAGGATACGGCTGTGGATGCCGATCCCGATGGTGATTTAGATAACGATGGTGAGGTTTCCACATTGGAGCCGGAGAAAATTGAGCAAGTCTATTGACCAACGAATCTCGACTGCTCGAATTTTGGTTTATTTTTCACTTTTGATTTTTATTAACTTTTTTTTTGTTTTCTTACATTTTGTTTTTTTTACGGTTGCCTCTCATCAAACTAAACAAAACAAAAAAGGAGAAAAAGAAAAGTCAAAGATAAATTAACTTTAGTATTTAATTGTATAAAATTATGTTCCTTAATAAATAATATTATATGATTGCATAAATGTTTATATAATATTTGCATATGACACGGTGACTGCATTTAATCATTTTCTATAACATAATTAAAAAAGTTTTTTTCTTGTATATATATTATTATTGTGAAATATCATTTTATTGGATATTACATTAAATATCATTAAGAAACTAAATTTATGGGAAACACTGGTTAGGAATAATATTCAGATTAAATTCAAATGATTTTTACCTCAGACGATATATTGTAGTATAGAATACTTCAAAACTTTTTTTGAAGAAAGATTGGTTTTCATATTCCCATATATTCCTAACCATTCGGGTGTGTTCTGTATTTGTTTTGTATATGCTCTTCTATTGTGAATTGTTGTTTGTGGTGTATTTGGTGTTATTTGTTGAAGCTGTCAACTCAATTTTATGCTGATCCCTTAAGATTATTAACTTGAAAGGTATCAAGGTGTGGACATTCACGATTAAACTTATATACATAAAAGTACTAATAAACTGAGTAAGTTATTGTTTTGTTTTATTTTTGTTTCTGTCCTTTACATTTTCATTATCATTTAATAAAATAACTGGCTTTATTTTTATCCCCTTGTAGAGGGTATTATAAAATTGGTCAGATGTTTGTAACGCACAGAAGGAGACTTTTCCGACCCTATAAAGTATATATATTCTTGATCAGCATGAGAAGCTGAGTTGATATAGCCATGTCCGTCTGTACGTCCATCTGTGCGTATGCGTTTTACTCAGCCATCTTAAGAGCTATCATCATCAAATCAATAGAGCACACGCATGTACACATACAGACGCAACGCTACATAAACTATATGTGTATGCGTGCGAATCGCGGCATGCGTGTAAAAGGGGATGGGGAAGAAGAAGAAATTGAAATGATATTTGAAAGGTTTTGTGCATTAATGAATTGAGATACAGAAAAAGAGTTTGGAACATGTAAAAATATTATGGCCATGGACTGCAAGGGTATATAAACTTCGGCACAGCCTATGTTAGCTTCTTTGATATTTTATTTGAATTTTTTTTTGCGCATATTTAGTGCAAGGTAACGATTGCAATTGATAATAACAAATTATATATGTATTTACTTTAAATGTAAGACGAAACTGAAACTTAAATGAAATTAGTAGTGTAAACACATAATTAAATATTACCTAAAATAAATTAATGCTAGGCAATTACGATGTGACAGAAACAAAAAGTTCATGCATCATAAAACGATTGTAGTTCTTAATCAAAAAAGAGAAAAAACAATTTTTATTAAAAATGTACAGCTCATAATTCGTCTTTGAATTGTTTCTCAATGTGATATTGATTGAGCATATAATTAAGCACTTGCCAGGCATATCTTGGACAGAGTTGACGCTATAATGATCAATCCAGCCAACTGAAATACGAAAATAAGAACAATATTTATTTGTCTCTTCTTAAGTATTATACTTACATAAATGATGATATATGCTGTAATATATAGAAACCAATACGTAATACTTGCAATAATTGAGAGTAAAGCTGCGGGCGATGGGGGTCCATTTGGTTTAGCTGGCAGGCACATCATATGAAACTGAACAATAAGACAGAATATACTTTTATTTATATGGATATTAGCAGAAAACGAGAACCTTTAATAGGTTAAAGAAATTGTTTCTTAGATTAAAAACGAGAAAATGATTTTTAGAAACATTTAAAATCTCTCATTTAGTAGGCAGTTGATAAAAGAAAGTTAGCAGAGACGAGTAGAAAACAGCGCTTAACTAGTTTGAATTAAATAAGATAAAGGGATACTTTTAACAGCTTATTGCAGGGGTTCGCATACCTCGTAGAATTGTCCACTAGTTTTCCAAAGATATTATTATTTCTGATTAATCTTGAGAAGGTATCGCTAATGATTGTCAAGAATATTTTACTTTTATGAATTGTCTTGTTAGGGTGAGTCCCTATTAAGAGCTGTGGTGTAGTGTTCTGGTCAAAGAAGGCTTCTTCACAAGTAAATTCATTTCTAAGTTATTAAAGTGTTATTTAATGTGTTGTAAAATGTTCCGAATTATATTGGCCATCTGCATCTAAACCATTAAAAGTTGTAATGGTTTTTCTGATGGATTTTCTTGTTCTTTGAAAATTTTGCCATTCTTCTCACTTGCATTAGGTTGATCTCACGATTCTAAAGTTTTCGCTGCGCTCTCGTCACATGATGTTATTAGTTTTAATGGTTTTCTCATAATTTCTTTTAGTTTTTTGTCCATTACAATGTCTTCATCGATTTGTTTTTCTTGTTTGTTTTCTTGATGTTTTTGTTCAATGATTTCATTTCGATTGTGCTTTTGATATTCCATTCCATGAAATTCCATTTCGCGGTATTTAATTTTACGTTTCCTATACTTAAATGGAAGAGCTGGCCAAATGGGTAGTAATTTTTTGCCTTCGTCTTTTTGGTTTTCCTTTGGTGTTGGCAAATGAGATATGGGTGTTCGTCATAAAGTAGATAAATTTTGATCTATGTCAGGAGTACGAAATTCAAATATACCCAGCTATGGTATTTGATGTTCTTCAATTTCGCTGACAAACAAATTACCAAAATAGCTGGGCCAGTGGCTGCGTTGATGAGGTGGCCGCTTGAACACTTCATGGGACAAGGCTACCAGATTGGGCATATCCTCGTCATTAGGGGACTCCCACATCGTTTCAGGCACCGTCTGCAATGGAGACGACGGTGATGGCGAAGTTGGTGGCGGCGCAGTTTTCAATTCAGAATGAACAATTTTCTCCTCACGCTTTACGAAATGCTTGGGTCTTGGATAGTGACCAAAGCGTCCAGCATACACTTTACCATTCGGCTCCTGTAGGTCTTTTGCGTATGTGTTGGTATTGCTTGAATTACCAATTAAACTTACAAATAATTTATGTACATATAATACACGCCTATAGACATAACTGTTTGTTGTTTCTGAATTCTTATCTATAGAAACAGAGGTTTTTACTCACTATAAAATTCTCTTTGAAAGTTTAATTTAATTAACTTTAAATAACTTTTCCACATGACATATATAGTTAGACTAACGGCTAGAATTTTGAAAGTTCCAACTTGCATGACAATCTCAAATTAAAAACTAAGTGAAAATGCATGTTCCACAAGCCATTAAAAAGCATACATAAAATTTATTTTCAATTTCCAAAGAAAAAATAAACATTTTTCAGTACAAATTCATTTTGAAAAAACCGTTAAAGATACGCCCAAAAAATGTACTGTCATTCTCAATAGAATTACCAACCCAACGACATAATCTAACACACGAAAGAAATCAATGTCAAAAAAATTATGTCTAATATTTTTTGCCGCCACTTTTCGTACTTGCATATGTATGTACAGGACTTGAAATAAAATGCTGCAGATCCTTTTTAAAAAATCCTTAGACAAACTCTTAAACGAAAGTAACGGCAATAAACGCATTAAAAGCGCATTGGATTTTGTGACCATTGTGCCATACAGTACATACATATATATTATGCATTTCCGAATCATTGGGCATTGGCAAAAATTTCACATATACAGTAGTTACTCAAATGAATGAATTCATAAATTATGAAGTCGGGGGTAAGGACCTATTGGTGGTCATTTTGAATTACAAGTCATAAAAATATTCTACACAGAATAAGATTCAGACTGAAGTTCAGAAGATCGCATTGGCGCCTAAGTGTTCAATTTATATATACATACATACATAGATATGGCTTTCCATATACATGTATGTGTAAATTTATAAGATATCTGCAATTGCCATCGGGCATTGTCGATTGTGAAATTATTCGCATTTTTTCTGGATGCTGGCATTTAAATGCGTTTTTATTGCAATACTTTTAGCGTCATTTCATTTTGGGCATTTTCTTATTTCCGTGCATTCACTTTACTTTTTTTCCTCAAATTTTTTTATATATTGTTCAATTGATTTGGTTAAGCTTTAAATTTTAAAGCATGTGCCATTTCAAGCATATTCAAGAGAAGTTTTATTAAAGAGCATCGCGTCCTTTTACTGCATAATTTCCTAGTATTACTGAAGACTGTATTATCTCTAGCTTGTCATCTATGACGTCTTCCTTCGTTCCCGGTCCTGATAATATACCTAGTTGCATCCTTAAAATGTGTTCGATTTCCCTATCTAAGCCTTTATCTCGGTTATTCTTTATATCGAGTGAGACTTGTAGCTTTCCCGATATTTGGAAGGAGTCTTTTATTATTCCGCTTTTTAAAAAGGGTAGCAAATCGGATGTTTCTAACTACCGTGGCATTGCCAAGCTTTCGGCAATGCCAAAGCTGTTTGAGAAAATTATTACGTCTTCCCTTCAACACCTATCCAGATCCACTATTTCTCCTTGTCAGCATGGCTTCATGAAAGGTCGTTCGTCGCTTACTAACCTTTTAGAATTGACTACCCTTGTACACCATGGCTTCCGTAAAAAGTGTCAAACTGATGTTATTTATACTGACTTTAGTAAGGCTTTCGATACGGTTGATCATTCTATGCTTCTCGCGAAACTTAAGATCATGGGTTTTTCCCCGAAACTGTTGGCTTGGTTAAAGTCGTATCTTATTGGCAGAACCCAAAAGGTGTCTTTTCGTTCCTCATTATCTAAAACTATTAAAGTTACGTCAGGTGTACCCCAAGGCAGTCATCTGGGCCCACTGTTATTTACCCTGTTTATAAATGATTTACCCTTGGCCTTGGTTCACTCACGCGTGCTCATGTTTGCGGATGACGTCAAGATTTGTTATTCCTATAATGATCCTTCTTTCCAACAGTACTTGCAATCTGATCTCGATGCGTTCTGTGATTGGTGCCACGTTAATAAATTACACCTTAATGCCTCTAAGTGTTCTTTTATGACTTTCAGTCGTTTGTCTCCGTTCCTAGCTCATTACTCCATTAAGTCTGTTCTGTTAGATTGTGTACCATCCTTTAAAGACTTAGGCGTTATGTTTGACCCAAAACTTTCATTTAATGTTCATATTGCTTCAATTGTCAATAGAGCATGCAGCCTTCTTGGCTTTATTAAACGTTGGGCCAAAGAATTTGATGATCCCTATGTAACAAAGGTTTTATACACTTCGTTAGTTCGCCCTATTCTCGAATATTGCTCGCCAGTGTGGAACCCGCAATATGATGTTCACCAGCGTAGTATTGAATCGGTACAGAAGCAATTCCTTAAGTTTGCGTTACGCGGTCTTAATTGGGACCCGAGTCTTCGCTTACCTTCTTATTCTGACAGACTTCTTCTTATTAATCTCCCTTCACTTTACAACCGTAGGCTCGTTTTTGGCATTCTCTTTCTCCATAAACTAGTCAACGGCGAAGTCATTTCCACTAATTTACTAAGTACGCTATATTTTTGTGTTCCCTTACGTCGGACCAGAAACTTTTTTCCTATTTACCTTAGTAGATGTCTGACTAACTACTCTCTTCACGAACCTTTTCGTGTTCTTTGCCAATCTTTTAACAACCTTTCTCACCTAATTTCTCCTCATCTTTCTGTCACTTCTCTTCGCGCTATACTTTTTAATCATCTACAGCGAAACCAATGAAAATATTCTGGACTTGGATTGGCTGCAACTCATCCCTGACCACATTGGCTGTGAATCGGGGCATAGCTGGCACCTTATGCAAATAAAACACCTCCACCGGGTCGGGGATGTTTAGTTGTGTATATAGCTAAGCTAGCTTTTTATACCATACACCCATAGGGTGAAATGGTATATTAAAGTCGCTAAAATGTATGTAACAGGCAGAAGGAAGCTTTTCCGACCCCATAAAGTATATATATTCTTGATCAGCATCAACAGCCGAGACGATCTAGCCATGTCCGTCTGTCCGTCCGTCCGTCCGTCCGTCCGTCTGTCTGTCCGTCCGTCCGTCCGTCCGTCCGTCCGTCCGTCCGTCTGTATGAACACCTAGATCTCGGAGACTATAAGAGCTAGAGCCACCAAATTTGGTATGTAGACTCGTGTCATATGTACGCTTATCGAGTTTGTTTCAAATTTTTGCCACGCCCCCTACCGCCCCCGCAAATGATATAAAACCGATTTTCTTCAACACCATAGCAACTAGAGACACAAAATTTGGTATGTATATTTGCTTAGTAAACGCGCACATTTTGTATTTATAAAAAATTTGCCACGCCCCCTACCGCCCCCGCAAATCAAATAAAACCGATTTTCTCAAAAACTATTTTAGCTAGAGACACCATAGTTGGTATGTATATTTGCTTAGTAATTGCGCACATTTTTAATGTGTAAAGATTTTGCCACGCCCCTTTCCGCCCCCGTAATTTGAAAAAACTCGATTATCTCCCGTAATTTTTTACCTTGTGCAATCAAATTTAGCACACTTAAATTTGATACTAATATCCAGCAAAACACCAAATTTGATCAAAATCGGAATAAAAATAGCCAAGTTATGCATATAAACGTTTTTCCATATGGCCGGAAGTGGCCGTTGGCTGGTGGGGGCGCTAGGGTGCTCGAATGTTTGAGTGAGCGAAATACTAAGATATGCTTCTAAAAAGCATGCAAACAGATTTTTTTAAAAAAACGAAAATGCATTGGTTATTATAAATTTAAAATATTTGTTTTACTGGTGTATGGTATATCCAAGTCGGCGAGACGACTTACTTACTTCATTTAATTTAATTACTATTTGTCTTTAGCTTAAGCTTTTTCGTCGACTGCTGTGTTAGTTGACGTAAATAAATAAATAAATAAATAAATAAATAATTTAAGGCACACAATAAGTAAAAGTACTCATCTTTATTAAAAATTTCATCTCAGTGGATCGAAATATTTTTAGAGCATGGTTTTATACCTTGATCTACATATTTAATGTCTGGCAAGCGGATTGATTTGTGTTTTGGGAATATATTCCCAATACAATACAAAAAAAAAATATAAAAAAAAATATCATTTCAATTTCTTCTTCTTCTTCCCCATCCCCTTTTACACGCATGCCGCGACTCGCACGCATACACATATACATAGTTTATGTAGCGTTGCGTCTGTATGTGTGCATGCGTGTGCTCTGTTGATTTGATGATGACGTAGTAGGCAGCTAGCCCAACCGATTTATATCGGCTGTAACTTGTGTTCTATATATCCGATCAGATTCAAATTTTGGGATCTGAGATTTTATATATAATACTATCATATTGATAAATTTCATGGCGATACTCCAATTTTTGCAAAAATGTTTCCTCCAGAGCTATATGATATAGTGCTCCGATTCTGCCGATTTTCCCAGGTAATAAAAAGCCCCCAAAAAAAATTTCATCCCGATAGCTCTTAAGATGGCTGAGTAAAACGCATACGCACAGACGGACGGACAGACGGACATGGCTATATCAACTCAGCTTCTCATGCTGATCAAGAATATATATACTTTAAGGGTCGGGTCGTTTCAAAACAAAAAATTCTGTAACATCCTGTGTCCTAGAAACAACAAGCCATCCTGCCGTTTATATTCTAAGAGATATTTAGCCGTAATTCAAGTTTGTTTTAAAGGTAACGTATAACTTCTGAAGTCCTTTTGAAAGCAATTCAGGACCATTTTAAGATGTCCTGCTATGGGCTTTAATTGCTGACAATGATTTTTGAGTGTTAGGACCCTTTGTCTGGTGGCTGATCCGCTAGGTTTTGGTCCTGGTCCTGGTCGACTTTTCTCAACTGCACGAAACTAATTAACCATTTTCAACGTTTCCGTATTCAAGCATGTCGAAACCATCTGGTGATTCTCCTGTGGGTACGAAGTTGATGCTGCTTCTAAAGTTTGCAAATGAGCCGTTAAAAAAACTGAACTGCTCAGCAAGTTGGGTGTAGACAAAATGGAAAAATCTAAACAAAATGCCGCAAAGGTAGAGTTAAATGCTGTATTAGATGCCGCTGTGAAATTGGTATTTGTAACGAAATACATGGATTACTATATGCCAGCTACTCATTCCACAGACGTGGCCGAATTACTAGGATACAAGGATGCATCGCAGAGTGACATAAGCTCGAGCACATCATTTGAAACTATGTGCAGTTACACAGATTCGGTTAGTCCGAATATGGAGATGGGTACGAAATTGATTCATTATATGAAATCAGTTAATATGCCGCTGAAGGAGACCGATTTCTTGGATATGATGGGTGTGGAGCATATGGATTCGGCTGAGCAAGCTCAAACGGAAAATGAAATCGATAAAGTCCTGAAAGATACCGTTAGTTTTGGGTTCGTGCAATCCATCAATGAGCATTATATACCCGCTACACACTCCATGGATGTTTCGGAAATATTGGATAGAAAGAGCGTGAACGAATCCAGTAAGTCGATTATCTCTATACAAAGCAGCGACGCCTCCAAAACTGACTTCGATATTTAACTTAAAACCAAACTAAATTTTACATCCAAATTCAACAAATGCATAAAAATTTATTAGTGTAATTCCGATATGGCGAATGGTCTATACATATTCTTAATTATCTTGTCAATATTTTCATACATATAGTCATGGTTTACACTTTCCAAAAAATTTGTTCACTAACACGAAAAATCTGTTAATAACAAACAATATAGATCTTTTTGAAGATCTGAATCATGTTTTTTTTTGTTAGCCGGGCAAATTTTTTTCTCCAGCATCATTTTGAAATCTAGTGTTATGTATGATCAATCGGTTGAAAAAATAATTTTAGTACAAAATATGGCATATCTCTTGCTGTTATGACCAAGCTATTTGGTCAACATCTGTAAATATAATAAGCCATAATTGTTGTGCAGGGATTGAAGGGAAATTTACATTTTTAATGTGCTTACATTATTTTCAAACTCTTCTTGCATGTTGTCTTTTTTTTAGGTTTTTTAAAAGGAAGAAATTCTTGGTTGTGGCTAGATGGGCCTTTTTGTTTTCGTTATTTTGTTGACAACTTTCACAACCATAAAAGCTCTTTCAAAGGTAATTGTTAAATATCAAAGAAGCTTACATCGGCTGTGCCGAAGTTTATATACCCTTGCAGTCCATGGCCATAATATTTTTACATGTTCCAAACTCTTTTTCTGTATCTCAATTCATTAATGCACAGAAACTTTCAAATATCATTTCAATTTCTTCTTCTTCTTCCCCATCCCCTTTTACACGCATGCCACGACTCGCACGCATACACATACATATACATATTTTATGTAGCGTTGCGTCTGTATGTGTGCATGCGTGTCCTCTATTGATTTGATGTTGACGTAGTAGGCAGCTAGCCCAACCGATTTATATCGGCTGTAACTTGTGTTCTATATATCCGATCAGATTCAAATTTTGGGATCTGAGATTTTATATTTAATACTATCATATTGGTAAATTTCATGGCGATACTCCAATTTTTGCAATTTTTGCAAAAATGTTTCCTCCAGAGCTATATGATATAGTGGTCCGATTCTCCCATTTTGCATACTTTATTTTTCCCAGGTAATAAAAAGCCCCAAAAAAAATTTCATGCCGATAGATGGCTGAGTAAAACGCATACGCACAATGACCAATTTTATAATACCCTCTGCAAGGGTATAAAAAATATATTTCATTTTATTATGATGAGCACCACACAATGAAATATTTACACAATCATCTGTAGAGTGTATGTATGTACGTATGTATTTGTATATGTAAATGGAGCCCATAGATCGCATTTCTGGTCATGTGTGTGAGCCAGGGTCCATGTAAAAATAGGCAACTCTCCAAAGAAATATGCAGAAAACTCCTCCTGCTACCCCTGATACTCCTGTTGTCTCCCTATTCCAAATACTAGTCGAATTCCAGACCGCATTTAAGGCTAAAATGGTGGTGAAATTTTCTCACATTCTACTTTGATTTACTTTCCATTTCATTTCCCATTTTCTTTGGTAAATATTGTTAATTTTGAAAATTATATTGGTAAATATGTAATTTTATATAATATAAAATAATTTGTATTAAATTATTTGTAAATTTAATTTCAAAAATGATTTGAATTTAAAATTAGTTTGCAGATACCTTATTTAATGTTATTGTGAGTTTTATATATTTGTTAATATTCTAAGAAAAATAAGAGTCTTTATTATTATAATTCCTGCTCTTCAGTTTGCCTCAAACAAAATTTCAATTTTAATTCGCAGATTTCAGTTTTCTCTATTCAAGAAGGTCTTTTTTCTATTGGGGTATTTAGATCCATAATTATGAACTTAATAATTCGTTTTAAGAAAAAAAACTTTAGCAAGGCCAACAAAATTTTTCTTTTCGACGTAAGAAATAATTAAAATATTTATAGGAAAAAAACTTTGTCGTGCACCTTGAATGTTTATATATTCTTAAACACTATAAAAAAATGTTTTAATCAAAAATCTCAATGAAAAAATGAAGAGATAAAAATTGCATTTTTTTTTTAAACTGTTAGCACTTTTCATGAGTAAAGAATTTCTTTTTCGTACCGTAAAACTTTCTTTCATAAAAAAAAGAAATTAAAAGCTTTTATAATATTTTTCTTTGACTTCTTTGTGGTTACCCTTTGCAGAGGGTATAATAAAATTGATTAAATGTTTGATCTAATATGTAGAAGGAGTTTCGCTCCAGTTAAAACTGTCATTTACTTAATTATTCAGAAAGATATGATCAGATCATCTAATAGAAAGATTGAAACAGCTTAAATAAGCTGCAAAGAAATATAAAGAATGCAAAATCTAAATTGATAATTTTTGTCTATCTTAATAGTCCAGAAAGAGTATATCAGCTGCATTTATTAACATTTTTTTTCTTTTTAATTATATGCATAACCCATTCTCCAGTAAGATGTGTTAGGTAATTATGCAGCTTATTTTATGGCAGTTTACAACAGACAACGGACATCGGTGCGTATTAGTTTTCCCAGTGGGTTACGTCTCAGCCGATCAAGATGCTCATAGACAAAGAACGATGAGTTGACTATTTGGTCCATTTCCCGGCGATTGTAAGTCTTGCCATAACGATTGGCTACCCAATCAACCAGTATTGGCAATTTGTGGGCATTCGAAAACGAATCATAAAGTGAATGGGTATATTTAAGATCAAATATACGCTGAGGTCAGGAAGACAAAATATCAACAAAAATCGAAATTTAAACACTAAAACATGTATGCCATTACATACGCTAATGCAATGGTATCCAAGATAGTATGTGTTCCTGCAGAAG